>JASANE010007754.1:0-67272 GCA_030248225.1 Trileptium ribeirensis
AAACTGGACAGGGGGATGGGTTGGGCATACGTGGATTTTGGCGCCAAATGCCATGGGGCACGCTGTAGACCATCCATACCAAATTTGGAGTCATTTGGAAAACCCGTTAACGAGTTACGGACCTTATCCCCTCGGTCATTTCTGGTAATAAGAATTTTATTTAGTTCTTGGAATTATTAAGATTAAGAGAGTTTAAAACAATATAAAATTTTAAAATTTGTGTGCCAGGGCTATAGTTTAGGTACCTATCGGATTTGAGTGTAAGCCCTGGGTGCCTTAACTATTACACTTACATTAGCGGAAATGTAAGTGTATTTCTGCTGGATTTTCCAAATTTTGTTTTGAGTTAGGGATTCCGAGAATTTTATAAAAAGATATTCTCTAACGCGCAAATTTTCGTTTAAGTTTGGGAGCGGATTTCTCAATTCCAAGAATTTCTACTTCTTAACTGTGTAAACCTCGCTTTAGAGAAATTCCTAGGTTTCTGGTCCGGGATAAAAGTTTATTTAAGCTCACGCGCGCTAAGCTTAGGCAATTTAGTTCTCGCAATCGGAAGTACAAACTATTCGTATAATTTCGAGAATTATTTCTAGTGGTGTATTGGTGAATCTAGTGATCGTGAAATTTATTTTGGTTTACGTAAGTGAATATCTATGTGTAATTAATGTATGGTTGTTGTAATAAAATTTTGGGCAAAATACGTTTGACTACCAACACACTGAACTTTCAATTATTCCTCTAAACTGGCGTTGGGCATTAGACACATTGTGCAACCCCAAATCAACGTAGTTAGGACTCACGCGGGCTACATTTTGGTGCCGCAAGCCTGGAACGAGGTACACTCAAGTTTAAGAAAAATTTTAACTAGATCTGGATAATCAGGATTCGGAGGCCTTTATTGATAAAGTCTATCGGCGATATACAGGTGGCCCTCGCGAGTCAAAAATACGACAAAGTCGATTAATTCCCATAGAAATGCCGGGCGGTATTGAGAGGACACCATGTGGATCCCAAACCGAGAATCGTGTCATGGAAAGTCGTTATGGATACCGAGCGATTGAGATCAAAAATATTCCATTATACAGTGGAAATTTTGGTGACGATTTTGAAGAGTGGCTAGGTACATTTGAGAGGATAGCCCTGGCGAACGAATGGAGCCATGGGGAAATGGCACGTCTGCTGCCTGCGTATTTACGGGATGAAGCTGCGCGGAAATGGGAAGCTCTCCCTCCGGGGATTCAGAAAAGTTATGAGCTAGTTAGAGCATCGCTTAAGGAATATCTGATATCTAAAGAAACAGCAAACCAATATAGCATTCAGCTACGCACTAGGAGCCAAGGCCATAAGGAACCGGTGGAAATATATGCTAGGGACATTGAGCGTTTGGTGAGGAAGGCTTATCCAACCATAGACGCTGACAGTAGAGATCGCATCGCTATGGATAACTTCTTGAACGGACTTAAGAGTTCAATCAAGAGGTTTGTCATGACGTCAAATCCTACTTCCATGCAGGCAGCCATTTCCAGAGCATGTGAACAAGAGTGCTATGAGAGGATGGACCAGCCTTCCCATTCAAGTAACTCTAGAATGGAAGCTATGTTTACCGATGCTAAGAAAATGGAGTCTCCTAATGTTTTGGAGAAGAAAATGGATGATATGTTAAGGGTAAATAAGGAATTGCTCCAAGCTGTAGTCAGTCTTAAGGACAACAACAATAACAATTTTCGCAATAATTTTGATCAAAATCGAAATAGGATGACAAATGACGGTCGAAAAATTTGTGATTTTTGTAGAAAGCCGGGTCATATAAAATTCAATTGCCCGCAACGACGTCAAAACTTTTCGCAGAATAGATTTATGCCAAATTTAAATAGATGGCCGCCAAATCGGGCTCCCCAGCCCTTCTGGCGACCGAATAATTTTCAAGGTAATCAACAGAGACTGGAACCTAACAGGTGGCAAAATATTTCCCCTCAGTTGAATCAATGTCACGGTACTGGGGACAGTCAACCTCGATGTAATGATGTGCGCCAAATATCAAATCGCTGGATGGATATGGAGCAAACGAATGACTGGAAAGCCGAAGTTTTACGACTTCGGGAACAAAACGAAAGGTTAGCTAATAGGATTATGGAAGGTGATACCACACCCAAACCACCGCACTCTGCTATGATGTGCCATTTCCAAAACCGTGGGGCGGTCAACCGGGATCATAATATATTTGTCGAGATGACGTATTATGATAACCAGATTAATCTATCCAGCACAGGGCGCCTGACTCAAGACATAGATGAAAATTTATATGATGCGACCAAAATTTATGAGTACCCGTACGGTGCCACGTTAATGAATTTCAGGAAATACGGTGTTTATAATTTAATTTATGATGAGGAAATTTTATACTACATTGACCTGAATCACCTGAATAAACAAATTAGGAACATTGAATTCACCACATTTACTTTATATTACAGAAAAACGTGCGACAACTCATCGGTAGTCCCCCTGGTTTCGGGTCGAGGTGCGGCGAAAGGAGGTATACCCCACGGTCCACGTTGGTCTCCTCGTCGCGGTTACCCGGAGCGCAGAGTAATATGCCCCGGATTGAAATACCGGGCCTTAGTGGAGGCGGCGGAGGACCCAAAATGCATCTGGGTATCTTCAAGATATTTTCCGGGAGATATCTGCTTGAGTGATGTATGTCAGGATGTATTTAATGTGTATATGTGGAAACCTCAGACAAGTATTTCAGGTAGTTCTTCAAAAAATCGATTTCTAGCAAAGTCAGGTGGCGTTTTGGCATTTTTTGGTGGTCATAATGTGCTATCTAATCATTTCCTAACACAAGTGGATATCGACGGTAAGTCGTTTAATTGTACCGAGCAGTATTACTTATGTTGTCAATGTTGTTATGCCCAGGATTTTGATGCTGCTGCACAGGTGTGCTCGGAGAAGGATCCTAAAAGACAAAAGGGTATCGTAAAAAGTTCGGAAACCGTTCGTAAGAATAGGGAGGCGTGGATAACGTCCGGTCTTGCCTTCAAAACTATGTTTCATGCTAATATGGTAAAATTTTATGACAATTTTATGTTACGAAAATTCTTATTGGATACTGGTCACGAGTATCTTGCTGAAGCTAGTGTCAACGCGATATGGGGATGCGGGTTGACAACCCACGATTTACGTATGTGGAATATAAAAAAACATCCTGGTAGGAACTGGCAAGGAAAGATTTTAATGATTATAAGATCTAGCCTACGTACCCAAAAATCCAACGGCCTCAACTTCCAATTTACCAATGGTACGACAAGCGAATCAGGGTCAGGTAATTTCTGCGTGTATACTGGAAAGAGCGTCCTCACGGATACAGATCTTAACCGTATTCCTCTAATTTTGGGAAAACTTTTTGCAAAAATCCCAGTAGAAATACTTTGTGATACGGGGTGTAACATAAGTTTATTGAAGTTTCAGACAGCATCACGTTTAGAAAATTTTAATTCTACATGGACGCCAGGCACTGGTAATCAAGTGGCGAAGACGGTGAGTGGCCAGGGCTTGGAACTTCTCGGCGCTCTGGACATAGAAATACAAATCGGATGTCAAGGGTATGTTCAATCTGTATTTTTGAGCAAGGATATCCCCTACGACATAATACTTGGAATTGACTTTATGATTAAATACAATTGTATTTTAAATGTGGCAAAGGGGGAGTGCATTGTGGGGGACCAAACGATTAAAATGTGGAAATCTAAATCCAATGAAGGAAAGCGCGTAGCAAATGTTAATGGCGAAAATTCCCAAAATATCCCTGAAGATAACCCTAGCTTATGCACTGTGACACCAAAATTAAATGTTGTAGATAATACCATAATCCCCAATCTATCCTTAGAAGATTCTGAATTAACCGGGAATCAAAAAGAGAAAATGTCCCAATTTTTAAATTCCTGGAGTGATGTATTCTCTTTTTCCGATTATGATTTGGGAAGACTAAAATTTATTAAACATTCTATTAATTGTGGGGACAGTCCGCCTATATATCAGCGACCCTATAGGATCCCACAGGCGGCTAAGGAAGATGTAAAATTACAACTGGAAAACATGGAAAAACATAACATAATTAGACATTCGGCATCTCCTTGGGCCTTTCCTGTCGTTATAGTTCGTAAAAAGGACGGTACAAACAGATTTTGTGTTGACTATAAGAAGTTAAATGCCGTTACTAAATCGGATGTGTTCCCCATTCCGCGAATCGAGGACTGCCTAGACAGACTCGGCGGTGCTAAATATTTCTCCAGTTTGGACCTGACTAGCGGCTACTGGCAGATGGAATTGGAAGAAAACGACAAAGAAAAGACAGCCTTCATAACCGATACGGGATTGTTTGAGTTTAACGTAATGCCATTTGGACTTAAATGTGCTCCCAGCTCGTTTATGCGAGCAATAAAATTCTTATTGGCTGGGCTAGAGGACAAGGTGCTATCCTATATAGACGACATATTAATATTTTCCCCTTCCTTCGAACAACACCTTCAAGATTTAACGGATGTGTTTGAACGACTTCAAGAAGGGAACATGAAACTAAAGCCTAAGAAGTGTAGTTTTGGTCGAACTAAAGTAAAGTTTTTAGGACATGTGGTATCCGGTGACGGAATCGAGCCTGATCCAGACAAAGTCAAGGCGGTAAAAGAGTACACTACACCAAAAACTGTGAAACAGGTGAGAGGATTTTTAGGACTTGCATCATATTACCGAAAATTTATTAAAGATTTTGCTTCTAGGGCTTCTGCACTGAATAACCTTTTGAAAAAGAGTACTGTTTTTGTATGGACCCCTGAGTGTCAAAACGCTTTCGAGGACTTAAAATGTGAGCTCACTAAGGAACCAATTTTAAAAGGACCAAACTTTGATAAATTATTTATTTTGATAACCGATGCTTGTAATGAAGGCCTCGGGGCAGTATTGTCTCAAGACTACGATGGATTGGAACATGTCGTTGCGTATGCGTCTAGGACCCTTGCCCCTGCTGAGAAAAATTATGCTATAACGGAGAAAGAAGGTCTTGCAGTAGTCTGGGCCATTAAATATTTTCGACATTACTTGCTTGGCAGAAAATTTAAAGTAGTAACTGACCATTCGGCTCTCAAGTGGCTAATGAATTTTTCGGACACAAATGGCAGGCTCTTACGATGGTCACTTTTGCTATCAGAATTTGATTTTGAAGTGCAACATCGACCCGGAAAATTTCACGCGAACAGTGACGCGCTGTCTCGGAACCCTGTTATGTCCTGTTCAGATACTAACCAGGAGGTTGAAGATGATGATCAGTTGTGCTTTCCTCAGGTTGAAAATATTAGTTGTGTAACGGAATTTAATATTTCAGGCGCGTGTGATAATTCCTTAAGTAGTCCCTATCACTTGGTAACGGAGAGAAACATGCGTAACCTACAACGTTCTGATGCTCAATTACGAATAATTATTGATTGGCTGGAAAGTCATATGGAGGATGGTGGTAAGGAAGAGGATGTGAACAGGTATGTAGATTTTGTAATTTTAGAGGGACTACTTCGCCATGTCTGGCATGACAAGAGATCGAATAGAAGACCTAAGGTTTGCTACCAAGTGGTGGTCCCACAAGTACTACGTCCCGAAATTATGGAATCATTTCATGACGACCTAATTGGGGGTGGCCACCTGGGGTTTGATCGAACGTTTACAAAAATTCGGGAAAGATTTTATTGGGACTCTATGTATAGCGACATTAAAAACTGGTGCTACGCATGTGTGTTCTGTGCTACAAAAAAGGGTCCGGGGAAGAAAGTAAAAGTTCCACTCCACTCAATACCCATTACTTCCAAACCTTTTGATATTGTGGCTGTGGACTGCGTGGGACCACTGAAACAAACCGAATTAGGAAATAAGCATATAGTTGTTTTCACCGAGTATTTAACTAAGTGGGCGGAGGCGTTCGCTGTCCCCGATATAACAAGTGAAACTATCGCTAGGTTAATTGTTGAGGAAATTATGTGCCGCTATGGGGCACCTTCGAAGTTACTATCTGACCGGGGTTCAAATTTTATGAGTGATTTAGTTAAATGGATATGTCATTTTACGGACACTCGAAAGCTGAATACTTCTCCCTACAGACCTTCTACGGATGGTCAGTGTGAGCGGCTAAACAAAACTTTGATTACCATGCTTTCTCACTATGTTAATACAGCTCACACGGATTGGGACAAGTATTTAAACTTTATTCTATTTGCTTATCGCACCGCGGTACATGAGTCCACGAAAGAGACCCCCTTCTTCTTACTCTACGGTAGAGACCCGCGTTTTGGTGTTGAAGTAGGGCTAGGATCCTACAATTTGTTACAAATCGACACCCTTGAGGGTTATCGAGAGACACTTGTAACGGGTTTTGAAATTGCGCGAAAACTGGCCGCTGATAATATTGAAAGTGCTCAAAGAAAGCAACGGGAACATTATAATAAGTCCGCAACGGACCATAAACTTCAAGTAGGTCAACGGATATGGTACTATTGTCCAGCGGTGAAAAAGGGAAAAACACCTAAGCTATGCCATCTCTGGCATGGCCCTTATCGAGTCATAGAATTCACAAGTGACGTGAATGTTCGTATCCGGCCCTGTAAGGGTACCAAACCGGACAAAATTGTGCATATCAATTTTTGTAAACCATGTTTTGGGGATGAAAAGCCCTCCCTTACCTTAGAAGATGGAAATGGCACAGACGTGGTCGAGTGTGTCCAAAATTTTGAAAACCTAGGATCTGGAAAAGGAGACGACGGAGATAGACAAGTATCATCTAATTCCGATAATATTGTTTCAGCTAAAAATTTTGTGGAAAGTAACGTCTCCCCAAATTGCGTGGACGGACAACAAACAGACGAGGATATATCTGAAATAAACGTTGAATTCGAGAATGTTCGAAGTATGGGTACCGAATGGGAAGGTAGATTGCGAAAAAAGTAACCGAAGTTTTATGTTGAGGAAGGGATCTGCACTTGGTAAGTATTTTATATTTTGTTGTATCTTACTATTCTACATCACTGGTATTGAAGGCTATGGTGAAACCCAACAACCCAACTCTATTGTCAAAATTAATAAACATTTCTCGGTAGTTTTTAAACGGGAGGGGATATTAGATAATGCTCAAGACTTTATTGAACACCACATAGTAATCCCGCTAAAACTTAGTATTCAAAACCCGAAACTCTCACCTTCATGTTTTAATGTGGGCCACAAAAACACTTCGGACCCTATAGGCTTTCTCTTAAGGCAATTTTGTGACATGTCTGTGGACATGAACACGGCCTTTATTTCGACGTATAAACGAGCTAAAGGTAAACTGGAAACCCTTGAAGAAAATTTGAAATTTTTAATAAAACCAAATAAAAGTGGGCGTCGAAATAAAAGGGGCATATTTAGTGGTTTTGCCTGTTTTATAGAATCTATTTTTGGAGGCTGTAACCTAGGGGCAGGGGCCGAGGCTTCTAAAGTTCGAAGAGCCCTTTATACACTAAATACTAGGGTAACCGGGGTATCATCCGAAGTAGTTCGAGTTAATAACCGATTAATTTCCCTGTCAAAATTAGTATCTAAAGGGTTTCAAAACGAGGATAAAAGAATTAATGTTATTTCTGAATTAATGGCTAAACTAGGAGAGGTTCAAGACGGGTTCAGAAATTCAATTACATCTTTGGGGTTCGCAATGAACCAATCGGTTCAATTGGGATATGTCGAATTAAATTTTAATGCTGATTTGGTTAGGTGGTTATCGAGTTTTTTCCTGTGGAACGAACAAATTGAAGGGATGTATAATTTAGCCAATGCTTTGGGCCATTTTGAAAAGGGATACCTTTCACCTGGAATCATCCCACCTATTAGTATAAGAAAAATTCTTTTATCTCTTATGGAGAAGTTGTCAGAAAGTGGTGTTAAATTAATGTATGGCACAAAGGACATAAATAAGTATTATACAGTTCCGCTCGTAAAAGCAGTATATTCTGGGACTGAAAGTGTAATAGTGGCATTAAAAATACCTATAGCCCGAGAAAATATGGAATTTAACCTTTGGGGACTTACGTATGGTCAAAATGATGTTGGAAATGGGGTTTACATGCAGGTTAATCCTAAGTACGATTTACTGGGTGTAAATAAAGACAATTCTCAATTTATACTTTTAAAAAGGAAACAGCTTGAAGGCTGTATTGGATCAAAATTTCGGCGGTGTCCGCTAGTATTCCCTATTGTTCCAGCATCTAGTAATGTGTGTGAGATCGAGCTCTTTTTAGAGAAAAATATTATAACAAAAATTTGCGATATGGTAATTACCAGAAATAAAAGCCCGATTCAGGCTTTTGACCTAACCCGAGGTTTTTGGTTTATGGCTGCTGTGCATTCGGATTGGCGTTTGTTTTGCGATGGGAAGGTCCCCAGAAAAGTTAAATCCTGTTTTCAATGTATAATTAAGCTACCATGTGGGTGTGGAATGACCATTGGTGGAATGACCCTTCCAACTCGGAGACATGGTTGTGGTCTTACAGTTTATTCGAACGACACTCATTTAGCAGAAAATCTTATATTCGAACAAACGAATCTAACAGTATTAAGTAATAGCATTTGGCCGGGATTTGGGTTGATTTTACCCAATTTAGTGAATGTTAGTAACTATTTTCAAAGTAATTTAAGACCCGACACCAAAAGTGTGGTGAACTTAACAAAATTTCAAGAAAACGTGATCAACCAGAATCAGTCTTTTGTATCCGAGGATATAGCCCTGCAGAGGTACGTAGAGTATAAAATTTCTAATATTGAAAATCAAAGATCCTCCAGTTGGGTTTATGTCATTGTTTTGGCTATTGGAGAAGTTATTTTATTTTTTCTATTGTTCTTACAGGTTTTTAGACCCTCATCCAATGCCCCCACAATCGTTATGGATCAGTCAGGTAAAAGGGATACTAAACCGGATAAGCCCACTCCCGGTTTGGGTAAGCATTCGGTACCAAAACGCAAACGTAAGGCTTCAGATTTTGAAGTGGTAAATTACGATTCTGCTCTTGCAGATCTTCAGGAAGTAAATGACCATTTTGAGGCCTTGAAAAAACTTAAAGAGGAAAAACCCAATGAATGTGTGTCTTATATGTAGTGGGTGTGCAGATCTCTCTCTTCACGCTTGTGTAACTGTAATATAAATTTTTACTATTTTTAATGTAAATGGGTATTCTGGCATATATCTTAGGGATTTATTTTACCAAACAGTTATGGCGTATATACTTCAGATCTTAATTTGCAATAGCAAAGGGTGTAGTTGGCAATTACTTGTAACCTCTTGTGATTTTGTGTAATATTTGTTTAAAAACAAACGTAGGGGGGGGGGGGGGGGAAAAAAAAAAAAAGAGAAACATAAAAATTTATGAGAAGGGTTTTTTTCCCCCCAACATTTTTTATTTTTCCCCCTTCTAACTGCAATACCTTTTAGTGGATTAGGGGCTAGGCCATACCTGATAAGTATTTTCAACTGCGTTATTAGTGAGTTTTTTTAACCGATGCATATTTCAGGACCAACCAGTAAAATTCTCGAAAAGAATCGGCATCGCCAGACGCATGAAGTTGGCGTTCGGTATTAAATTGGGCTTAAGCCGATACAGCCTTTTATATGTGAGTGAGTGTACAAACAACATAAATTTGTAAGGGTGTATAGATAATATATGAGTTATTGGGCTACAAAATTTCATACGAAACAAAACAGGCTGCCTTATTTTCTCTCACCAAAATTAGCCAAGTAGTTGTATGAGAGTTATTGGTCAAGCCGCTCCCCGTTAAAATTATCTTTGGGGTCGTAGATGTTTTTGGTCGTGTGTTCCAAAAACATTGAGCTTTTAATTTCGGTTGTATTACTATATGTATTGTTGTGCCCGAGTAAGGGTTTTAGTTGTTGCAGATATGATGTGGAGAGGAGGATAACACGACGGTAAGATAATGTTTTAATATTATTCCAAGGAAAACGAAAACCCTCACCTTTCGGACAAATTATAATGTGTAAGGCTTAGGTCCTGCCCAAGAAATTAAGTTTCGATAAGTGAAACCCCAGAATTGATGTACTTCGTTAGGTAAAAACTGAAAATTCAAACTCAAAAAAATCTATTTAATTTGTGAAAAAAAATATTGGCCGATAAAATTTTAGAAAATCAGTTAAAAATTTTAAAAATGGATTTTTCAAAATTTTTCCTAATTTCGGTGATTTATCCTGCTGGTCCTAGGTGGGTGACTACGCTCATTTTTTTCTCGAAAATTTACTGCTGCTTGCTGGGAACCTGAGAACAGCGCGTTCAAAATTTACTAACGGTGCTCTCCAGACACTTGAAAAACAAGTGTCTCCTGCCGCCCGCACTGTGCCAGCAACCGGGGGAACCCCTACACCGTAGGGCGCGTTCCAGTCTGAGTGAGTTTCTCTTTGTTTGCTCAGTCAGACCGACCCAGCACTGACCAGTAGAGGCAGTACGACAGGGGCTGGGAACAAGCAGGATTGGTCGGGTGGACATATGGGAGACCTTATATTGTTTCCGTGCTTTTGTTGGACCCTCAGTAAAAAAATCCTAAGCCTTAGACTTGATGTTCTGCTAGCGTGCCCTTTAGATATGTGTTCTTTATACACATTACCGTCTGTCTTCGGCTAGGCTCCGGTTTAGTGGCCATCTAACCGCGTGTATGCAGTGCATCTTGTGCTCAATTGGGGAAAAAATAGATTTTAAAATACCCAGGGATTCTCTCAAACCCGGTACCTATTTCAATGCATTCTAAGTATGTGTACTTTATAACAAATGGTTTGCGAACTGGGCTCCGGTTTAGTGGCCATCCAGTTCGACTTTGCTTGGGTGTTTATGTTTTCTCAGGGGTATAATCCCGTGCAAAAAGGGGTAAAAAAAATAGTTTTCTCAAGTGAACCCTACATATGTAGTTTTATCACATCACACTTGTGTGTGCATATTTTATCGGCCTCCCACGGAAAACAAAACTCAGTCTTATTAACCCAAGATAAATTTTTTTTAAAACCTAGGATACAAACCCAACGTTCCTTTTTTAGTATATTTGGGTTCCCTAGGTGACCCACAGGGAGAATTTATGTCCCTATGGGCGTTTCGCTTGCTCTCGCTCTTCGTTATAGGTGACAACACATAAAGAGAATTATTCCTCGTGTGTGTTTCACACAATGATGTATATGTATGTATATAAAGCGCGCAGAGGGTCCAGTGCCCCTGTGTGCCTTGAGTGCATGCAAGAGATATTGTATCTCTGATAGAATCGCAGGAAACTATCCTCGTAGCTATGGATCAGATTCTGCCTCCTACTCGACCTACCGACAAACAACTACTGTGTTAGGCCATTTGAAACTATTGATAAAGTGTAGTGGCGCATTTTTCCTTGGGTCGAACCGGGACTAGTGTAGAAAGCTTACGCTAAATTTTAATTCAGAACCGCTGGAAAAGCTTAGGTTAGATATAGTGTAAAATATATCACCCATTAGGTGATACTGAAATTTTTCTATAAATAGGAAATCATTTTCGACTGTAGTTGGGTGGTACTAAATTGCATAACAACATTGCAATAAATCAATTAGCCTATATTTATATATGGTTGTGTTAATATTTCTCAAATAATGGAGGAGCATGAGTTGAATGTATTTATTTAAATCGGAGGGGCTTAAATACAAGTAGGATGCATGCATTCAAGTTATCCCGTATGTCTTAGTCTCCACACTTTTATTGCTGGATCCAAATAAAAAATACGTTTCCTAATAGTATCATGATATTCGCAAATTGTAGAAATCTACTACGAAGTGTGGGTAAATATAATGCAAAAACATCGATCGAAACTCATAATCAATCGTTTACGAGAGGTACCGCAAGACAAAATTTTTTTTTCTCGCTTTTTTATTTTTCACAATTTATAATATTTAATATCATACACATGTTGTTTACGCAAAATCATACATGTCTGTAACTTATAGTGCAAAATAATAAGTTATTACATGACATATACAAATCGTAGGGAATTTAATACATATAAATATATTATTAAATTATTTCTGAGATAAAGACCGCAACTCTGCATTTCTCTGCACACGAATGCACTTGATTACACACAGTTAACACGGAAAATACTATGGCTCGCTCGCTTCACGTCGCACAGAAAAGATACGAAATATAAGATGCAAATGCAATTATTAAAATTGCAACATATATTTTTGCTTAAACCTAACTACTAGTGTGCAATATATCTAAACAAATATACTCCACCATGATATAATTATATATGTATATATATCTAGTTGAAAAACCTTGTTCAAAAACGAAAAATGTTAAAGCTGGTGAAATACTGAATGTAGGTCCGTTCGGCACATTTAAAAATTATATTTACTACTGAGACCAATATATTTATACGGTTGTTGGTATAAATAAATTGTAATTTTCTTTATCTTATACTCTAAAGAAGTGTTCGAGAAGCCAGCGAAAAAAAAAGACTTTTGCCTTTGTGTCTTGGTTTTTTTTTACAAAAAAAATTTTATAAAATTTGGTTTTATTTAAAAAAAAAATTTAATAACCCATGTGAAAATTGGTTGACTACTTATTATATATGATAATGAAATGTTGGCAAAGAGGTCGTAAAAGGATGTGGAATAGCACATTAGCCTTGTTGAAACCAGTATTGGTAATTTATCGAGTTATAGTAATAACTTGTATATTAAACAAATACATATGCGTAGCTGGCACAAAGGTTAAGGGAGGTGGGCATCCATAAATATCCGGTAATTTGGGGACCAAAATCCAACAGTGCAGGTACCCTAAAATAAGTGTAAGTTAAATATTCTCCCAAACATTTAGCACCCCGTCAAATTTATCAAATTCACGCCAAAATAGACAATAGAAGTTTACGTCACTGGCAGATGTGTGTTGATATTGTTGGGTTTCTGTGCACTAAGCAGGGTTACATTGTATATTATTTTATTAAGGCAAACATTTGTTTATGTATTCACTATAATTTCAGGCAGAACGACAAGAATGAAATGATAAAAGGGCATTCTTAAAAATCTGTTAAAATAAAAGTATAATATAGTTTTGATGTTCTTTAAACTGTTAAACTGTAACACTATTAGAAGAGGTTATTTTTATCAATAAATTCTACAGATTTTTAATTTACGCATTTTGCACGGATGCCGGCATGCAAAAACTGCTCTAGTATACATACATGAAGATGTTAAAAAGTACTCCTACAAATGAGCCTGAACATAGATTATATTCAACTGCCTATTTTTCTACAATCAAAACTATCAAAATAATTCTGGATAAAATCAGACCAAGTTAACTTTAAATCGAAATTTTTAGAATTTTCTTACATCTTAAATAATACATTGATCTTAATTAGATTTTAGCAAGATTGATTCCACAAAATCTACTCAATTTCCTTTGAGACGGTTTTTCTTTCTATCAGAATTAAATTGGACTAAAATTTATTTAACGAAATCAATTCTGGCGGATATTTTTATCACCTTACACCATTTGCCGCATACGACATCAATCCGAAATTGGATAATTATTTAAAATCTTTCTTTAAATAAACCGATGAATAACTCCAAATTCCGTCAGACTGACAAAAGGGGCAAACAAATTACTAAATCAGAAGATCGCATAACTATGCGCACAAATTGGGATATCATGAAAAATATCATTGCCCTTCAGAATAGGCATGAATTTCTTTTAATAGCAGTTTCTCACACCCCCATAAATAAAATCAACAATGATAGCCTAATGGCCCTGTTGGCTGACTCCCATGTCAGAGGTCTCCGGTTCGAGTCTCGCAGCCTGCACGACTTTTTCATGAGAAAATTATAAAATTTGAAGGGGGTCAGACAATGTTGAACCAACCCAGACTGGATGACTGCAAGCGTTCCCGCTCATCAGGATTGATTGAATAGAGTGGCAACAGGATCCTACAGGATAAATGAGAAAAATTTACTTCTCTCTTCAACAAAAATTGTATCGAATAACATAAATTCGTCTATTTATACTAAAAATGAATGAAATGACGAAACAAGTGTATATTTAGTACACGTCTAAATGCGGTTGAGAGCAAGGAATTCCCACACTATGAGCAACCAGAATATTTAAGCGTTTTTTTGTTTGTTTGTTGGAAGTAAACCTACACAACTGTCTTTACGATAAATTCTAGTAAGTACGACTTTCCATACATTAATAAAGAATATATAATATGAAATACTAATACACCGATTTTGTTATACGTAATTCTTGTAGCGTTAAGCACAAGCATAGTTCAACAAAATATATATTCGTTTTAAAATCAGAAAAAGTTTGTTTACAAAACGACTGCGTTTTTCATACGCTAAGTGGCAAGTAACAACAAAATTATTTGTAGATTCGCGCAAAAAAGGGCCTGAATGGGAAGGCAGAGCTCTATGCAAAAATAAAAATGAAACAAATTTTAGTGTATAAACGTCATGCTGTAGAGTTTACAACAACAGAAGATCTTAGTTTACTGGTGATTTCAAAATATAGGACAGGATTTGTCATATTTTTCAAGATTCCATGGTTCCAGGGGATACCGGGTGCCGGTTGATATATATATTATAGGGGTGTTTGTTGGGTTATATAATAGGTTAGTTTTTGTTTTGGGTTCCACGAGACTTGATACACTAACTTCAAGTGACAAAATTGCGTTAGATGCGTAAACATTTGGCATCACATAATTAAAATCAACGCACCCCAAAATCCAAAACGTTTATTGCGCGGAAATTTGTGGGTCGCATCGATCCGAATGCAAATAGCTGAGCCGTAAATATAGTTATGCATTTATAAGTGTGTAGGTCTGGGTGAGTGGAAATACGTTAAACGTGACCCGACCTCGCTCGCCAACAGTCTGAAATCTAGTGCAACATACCTCATTTGTGGGTATTGTATGAATGTTGATATGTATGTGTTATTCACTAGGTGTTGATAGATCTTTATGATTGACACATTTGCCTGACTATGTATAACAAACATTCGTGGAATATGTCATGGTAAATATATATATTTAAATATCTGTGTTTGTGTATTAGTATATGTGTATATTTTTGTGTGTATTTTATGAGTATATGCTTTACAAAGACGTTGGAAAATGGATCAAGGACAATTAATTAATGCTTCCAGTATCGTCAAAATAATGTTCGACCGGCCTACCACATATATGAAATACCTGGGGACGTATATGCGTGCGAAGGTTACATTATCGTAGATGATGGTAGGAAAAATGGTTAAAACTACGTGGTTTGGTCGATATATATATACGATTATGATAAAATTGTTAACGATGCTTTGTGGCGATGCCGGTAAACCACCCTAATTACGGGAATTTAAATGTCCTCGTGGAATTTTCGAAGAACAATCTTCTGAAGAATATTAAAGTATAACAATAGTCGGACTGATTGTAACGATTAATATGATTTGTATAACTAAATATTTAACTAATGATCTTTAGAAGTATAGATGACGCAAATATAAGAATTTTTTTCTACGATAAAATCAGAAATTTGTGGACAAATTTTCTGTGGAAATACCTGATAACTGAATACTTGCGATACTGGGATAAATGAAGATAACTGTTTTTAAATTTCACTTTATATATGCTACTTTGTGAACTGCATACTTATTTATAGAATTTCCAACTATTGCGGGAAAATGAAGATAACTGCTTTTTAAACTAAAATTAACTCAATTATTGCTTTTACATAACAAAGTTTTAGCGATGCTTTTGTATTTTGACTTTGTATCACCAGCATTAAACTGCGCCAGTAACCGATTCTACGAGACAATTGCTAAGTAGAGTGTTACATTTTCTTGAGAAAAGTAGTTCACAGCAGGCATAAGGGCAAGACCAGAATTAAGAACAAAACGCGACTCAGTCGTCGGTTGTGGTCTAAATAGGTATCTTGACACCGGTGTACAAGTGTATGCAGATTCTAAATAAAACAGTATATATTATTAAAAAAATAAACTCTTCCTGCGTCTAAGCCTGCAAAAAATCCGTTGCGGTTTCCATGGAATTTTATGCAATCCATTGTAATGTTAAATGAATGACAAGTTTATAATTTCATTATTAGCCGTACTGAATTCGGGTGGACCTTGAGTTTGATATTAGATATCACGGATAAAACCGGGATGGTTGTATGAGCCAATTTACAATGAATGGGTAACGGCTACCAGTAAGTTTATAAAGCCCTGCAATATTTAGCATTGTGATACAACCTAACCTGGTAATGCATAGTACAGGTGAGACCGAAGCAAAATTTTTCGGCCCGGCCAGCGTGCACCGCCTCCACCCCTGCTTTTTTGGAATCGTGGTCAGCAAACCCGATGCTTTAAAAATTATGTCCTACCATTCACGATTTTTTGTAACTGACAGATCGGGCAGACCAGGCAGCGCTGTAGACCAAAATTTTCACCTCTAAAACACAGTTTGACGCAAGAAGTGGTCAGACTCAATTCCTGAACAGTTCACAATATGCCCAACAACATACTTGCACTGTGTAACGACCTATTGCCCGGGGGAATAGGCTCCCTCGTATGAAGCTTATCGCCTTATTTCGTGTCTATAATCGCTATGCATCTTGAACTATAGTGTTAACCACTCTAGTGGGAAAACGAAAGCCTTGCGTCATTTGTTTATTATGTGTTATGTGTGTAATAGGTACGTGTTGTGTATCTGCTTACCTCGTACATATAATTCGTGTGTTTATCGTCTATATTACTAATTGTGTGTAATTCTGTATATGTGATGAAAATGGGTGTAATCGGTTGTTTTCTTCATTATATGTACATTGTGTGTAATGTGTAATTGCTTGAAATTGCAATAGTTTTGGGATCAAATTTTCCCACCACAGTAAAATAAAACTTTTAAGAACTCGAGAAATCGTATTAAATTAGTTAGGGGGGATGGTTTGGGCATAGGTGGATTTTGACGCCAAAAGCCCTAGGGCACCTGCTAGACTATCTATACCAAATTTGGCATCATTTGGCCCACCCGTTAAGGAGTTACTCCTCAGTAATTTCTGTTCCTAATAATTGTATAAATTGTAAAAATTATTAAGATTAAGAGAGTGTAAAACAATTAAAAATTGTAAAATTTGTGTGCCAGGGCTACAGTTTGGGTACCTATCAGATTTGAGTGTAAGCCCTGGGTGCCTTAACTATTACACTTACATTAGCGGAAATGTAAGTGTATTTCTGTTGGATTTTCCAAATTTTGTTATGAGTTAGGGATTCCGCGAATTTCGTAAAAAGATATTCTCTAACGCGCAAATTTTCGTTTAAGTTTGGGAGTGGATTTCTCAATTCCAAGAATTTCTAATTCTTAAATGTGTAAACTTCGCTTTAGAGAAATTCCTAGGTTTCTGGTCCGGGATAAAGGATTATTTAAGCTCACGCGCGCTAAGCTTAAGCAATCCAGTTCATTACAATCGGTGATCGAAGTGGTGCAACATTTGTGTGTATTATGAATCGGTGCCATTGCTATACTATTGTGAACGTAAGTATATTTTTTATGTGTCTATATGTTCATTGTATATGAGGAGTACAATAAAATCTTGGGTGGAGATTGGTTGCTTCGGATATTTCACATTTGCCATAGACGCTAAGACAACCCCTGAACCATTGTTGGGCCTTAGTCTACTGTACAACCCCGCTCGACGTATACAATTACTTTACGCTAGGACTCACGCGGGCTACAACTGTATACTATAACTTAGCCAGCACGTACTAATCCAAAGTGAGAATTTTTATGAATTTTGCCTATCAGCGTGTCGTTCAAAATACTGTATATCTATCATTGAAGATTTTTTAAGCGAATACCAATTTAATAACCCTGGAGTTGCGCTGTAATAATTTTGAACTGTTAATAATGTACAGGATATATTTTAACGAAAAATTTGAGGTATATATACTTAATCACAGATATAATAGAATTTTTATGAATTCGACCTGTTGCCGCATAAAGCTCTGATAGTTTCCATAGTTATAATCTGCGATAGTTATAATACATTTGATACATAACTGAGCTAAACTGTTCTGGTATTGGACTTAATAGCTGTGCATTGTAATCATGCAGCATATATTTTCTAGAAAAATTTATGTGGTATACACACCGAAGCTATAATAGAGGTGTCATTACTAGTGTGTCTTGCTAATGTAAAACTCTGATGGTTTGCATAATTATGTTTGGGAACCTAAAAATTCAAACTTGGACAGCTCTAGTATTAGTCCTTCACTTTTGTCATGTTTCGTATATTTTTTACAAACTGATATACTATGCCTAAGTGATAATAGCATTTTAGCGAATCTGACATGTTGCTCAGTGTTCAAAGGGATATAATGTCTTTGGTTATGCGAAACTGATGATTGGCGTAGCTATAATTCGTGGTCTCATAGACGAATTCATGTATGGTGTTTGAAAGAAAGTTATTAATTACTGTATACTTTGTGCTCACATTTATACAATCAGTAAATAACTATACCTTGTCAATGGTTAGTTGTTCGAAGCTCGTCAACTATTTCATTTTTTCCAATAGCACGTTATTTGCCCGTCCTTTCGACGTTATACTGCGAAGAGCAAGATGAAAACGATCCTTTTGTAGAAATTTGATGACTTTTAAGATAAGGAAAAATAAATAAGAATTTCAAAATATTTGTCTAATGTGTCATTTTTGACAAAAAATATTTAGTTAACTAGACGATTGCTGCCCAAAAATATTTGGCTAACGTGGCCATTTTTGCCAAAAATATTTGCTTAAAAAACTAAGTCAGTGCAAAAATAGTTATGATGAAAAATGTTTGAAAATTTTTGCTAAAACTATTTGCTTAAAATGTATATTTCAAGATAAAATTATATAGGTTTTAGGCGGGATTATGCTGATAAATGCTTGAAGTATTACAAATAGATATACTAAATGTTGCACTTGTGACACATTGAGATTGCACTAGTAGGTTCGATGATCTGACATTCTATGACATAGTCAATAAGCCCACAATATTGCAATAATTTGAAAAGATTATCGTGCAAAACTAAATTTGTTTTTCCGACTAGCTAAACTGCGCAAGTATCTATATGAGGCCTTATTAACAGTGCCTTGTACAAAATAGCAAAATGGTGTTGTTATAATTTATGATTGTGTTGATATTTGAGCTTAACGTGTCTTATTGTTTTCGTAACAATACTACCATAAATTCAAGCTTAGTACAGTTTTGAAAGATCTTGTTTCATGAGATTGCACAGCTTATGAAATTCTGTTGAGTATGAATCTAATTCCTGATGCTTCTGCCTGGTACTATCATTATATTGATAATATAATTTTATTAAAATATTAGCCTATGATCTAATATCACAATGTATATAAGGATATATCCAGCAACTTAGTATAAGGTGTAGTTTTTGTCAACGATTGTTGATACACGAGGTAGCTCACAATTGTTATTGTTTTCATTGACGATTCAAAAATCCAGACGCGAAAAATTTTACATCTTGCTTGGCTACAATTGTTAATGGCATTCGAAACATCTAATACAACCAATATTGGCGAGAACATTGTTGTTACGAGTGAAATTTCGATTTACACTGTCAGTTCCGACCAGTTGGAACATTTCACGTTCCCTTACATCAACGAGGATCAAATAACAAGAAAATAATTGCACAGTCTTCGGTAAAAAATTTAGCATTGGACTGGAAATTAGATTATTATAAAAATCGAATATTAAATTAATTATTTGTGTATGTAAAACTACAGTAAAATATTTACACCAAAAGTTTCAACTTTTACTTGTACTAGAGCATACAACAAATTTTGGAGAAAAAAATTTAATAGTTGTGTAATCTTTAAATTATTGTTTAAAATTAGTATTTTTCAATTTAAAAATCAACATATTTAAAAATGTTGTTTTTTGCTTTTCAGTTCATTATATAAAACAAATGAACGGTACACATGAAATTGTTTCAAACTAATTTTCCTTCCCGAGGAGGCGATGGCTAATGTACTGAGAAAACTTGTAGTCAATACATCGATATATACAAAAGGGTCGGGAACAGGTGGTATTTTTTAAACATTGTATTGGCAGTTTACTTTTCCACGTGGTCCATGTAGCGGAAGAATGGGCTACAACTTCTCGAAAAGTATTTATGGGCCGATTGTTGCTTCTTTCACAGACAAAGACCATTGATTCAACAAAGGTTCTACAGTATGTTTCGGCTGAAGTTGATGCTAAATTATTTGTTGATGTAAAACTTTTTCTAAAAAATAAAACAAATATAATTTCTCAATTGTTTAACACAAGAGCCAGACTTTGTGGGTAAGCAGATTTTTTCTGAATGCTTTATATAGCAGTTTGTTCGATATACATATCAAATTTTACTGAGTATACTATTAGCTGAAATTAAATTCAAAGGAATAATTCTTCGCAAATTAGATTTTATGTAAATGCCACGTAATGATGAAGCCATAACAAGTTATGTCCTACATTTTTATACTTGATTTAAAATTCAATAAATTTTCAATCGCAAATGTTCGCGAATCAAAAAAATATAGTAGTTTATTTGCGAATCACCATGTTATAGAGGTGTATTAAGACAGAGTTTGTTCTAAATAAGAAAGCTTGATGGCTAATGTGCACATCTTGCGTTTTCTCTAAATTTAAACATGCCTCCTGAGTATTCCTAAAAATTTATTTAAAATGTGCAGAATAATATATAACGGGACACTGTAACAAAATCTAATATAAACGCAAGTCATATCTAATGTAAACGCACTACGAATGTACTGATTGATTATTGAAGTTATAGTGTAATAACGGTGACGCAGCTGCATGGCGCAACTTCCCATACAACCCTGGCTATCGTAACCTCAAGGGTGGACCGTAAATGCTAAAGTTTTGACCCTATTCTTGGTCAGACCCAAGAAGCTACGGAGCTTAGCAGGCCGCAGGCGCGCTTCACGGGGTGTGTTTGGACCGCGTCCGATTGGTTGCGCACGTGTCTAGTCTCCGGTATGATTCCTGAGGTCCCTCAGGGAGGCTAGCACCGACACCTGCACACAGGTCATGGAGCCTAGCGATATTCCCTATCTTAGACTCATCGGAAGTTGTTTAGTTCTAATTTGTTGTGTTAAATGTTAGAATAAAAGTTGAAAATGTCCTTAGAAATTTGAGGCTCAAATTGATCGCCTAATTAAGATCTGGACATGCTCCGTGCTAGAGCATTGTAGCCTATGTGGCCCCCACAGGGTTCCGACAAACCCTGTAAGTTTAATGTCGGAAGATCAATGGCGTGGCCTGCGTCCACACTAAATTCTGTGCTAGCGTACTGGTACCGTGACCAGTAGAAGTTTTAACTCATTGGAATAGGGCAAATCCCTAGTGAAATTTTGAGTCATTGTCATGAATGAGTTAAGTTAGTGGGTTGTGAATTGTGACTTCCCGTGACCATTGTGTAGTACACAGCTAAAACCAAGTAGACTTAATATTTTTGATTTCCGTCTTAATAAACTTGTTAACTTGAACGTGCAGCCAGGGGCCTCTTATTCCCGGACGGTCATAACCGTCGAAGTTTTAACGTGGCGGCGGATTGGGGTTCGGCGTGATTTCTTGTATCAGTCGATGGGGGTTCCATGTTCAGTCTTACGCGTTGGTTGAAACAGCTTACTTCTCTTTAATTAGGTCACGTCACAACACTCGTCCCGGTAAGAGCACGGTTACTAAAGCAAAGCTCATCATTTGATAAAATGCGACATTGTTATACACGAATCAGTGATAAAATACGACATTTCATATACGAACCACGGATAAAGATACGACATTTTTATATACGAACCACGGATAAAAATGCAACATTTTTTATATACGAACCATTGATAAAGATACAACATTTTTATATACGAACCATTAATATTGATAAAGATACATTTTTATATACAAAGCGTTGATATTGATAAAGATACGACATTTACGAACCACTGATAAAATACAATACTTTGAAACGCTGATAAAATACAACATTTTTATATACGAACCATTGATAAGGATACGACATTTTTATATACGAGCCACTGATAGAAATACAACACTTTATATACGAACCGCTGATAAAAATAAACATTTTTATATACGAACCATTGATAAGGATACGAAATATGGCCCTTTATGGGTGCCAACTTGTTTCGGTACGATTTTAGATGCTGGAGTCACGAAAAGCTACGTAACGGGCCGGAAGGGGCCTGTTACATAGGAGTCCATGTTTATGAAATATAATAAATGTATTAATAAAACTGGACTAGTTCCGAGTACCAAGTATGAGCCATTTGATTTTCACATTTGATTTGCTTATAACGAAGCGTTTCTGCCTAGTGTATAACTGTTGTATCATGAGGTTTATTTTAAGAATGGTGTGTTTTGTTAAATGTATTAAAAATTAAGGGCGTTGAGCCAGGATACAAACTGTATTTTATGAGCGATATAGTTGATATTAGCACAAATAAAGGGAACTTGTAATTTTTGTTCCCCAGCAACGCGACATTTATTTCATAGAGATGCTGCAAAATAAATGCAGCGTTACAATATGTTCAATGCACTCCTCAACTTGAAACGATAATAGATATTTTTGACATCAATATATTTCATTGCGCACGACGTTACTACTTTAGTTTAATTCATTAGATTAATTCTATTTTGAAGCTTGTATAGCAATAATAATAAGGCATTTATAAAGCGCCCTGTTCGCTGATAGCGTTGTAAAAGCGCTTGATACGATTTATAACAATAACAACACGATATTTTTTGAAATTTCAAACGTAAGACCTGCGGAAACAGAAACGTCTTTAACTTAGACTTAAATTCAGTACTGTTTAAAACACCGTCACGAAGCCTAGATGGCAATCTATTCCATGACGACGGGACGATGAACCTGAAACAGTTATTCCGTGTGACGTCAACGCGTAATACTCTTTCATTGGCTAAGTAAAGTAGCAGAAAACAAGAATATATTTTAAAAGTGGGTGCAAATTCACCTTTAGAAGATTAATAATCTACCACAGTGATGGAAATGTATTAACTTTTATTAAATTTTATAGGAAATTCGCGCAAAATTAAACCTTTCGGTGACTTGGTGTATATTTAGCTGCTATAACCAACTCTTTTGCAACATGGGGTGTACATAAAATTTTGAATTCGATTGTTGGATACGATTAGTGGACAAAGTATTACGCATATCAAAAGGTAATTTCTAGCATAGAGTACATGTAGTACATAGCATATATACTTCGTGAAAAAATTTGCAGTATTCACTATAAATCAGCATTGTTTGGGCCTTATGGCACTTCTATAATGTTCCAAAGCTGATCGAAGTTTGTTGTATACTTTTCGTAATAATTTTTTTGGATTTCATTTCAAAACAACATTGATTTGCGGTGCATCTCCCAAACTTGATATACTTGTGAATTCAGTACTGCAAGGTACTCTGAAAAGCCTGCTTAAAATATTTAAGTTAAAATTATGATTAAATAACATGAAAGGCAATTTTTTGAGTTTTTAGAAAATTTCGAGTATATATACCCCAATATTACGAAACATTAATTTATCTAAAACACTATGTAGGATTGTTACGTAGAGTAGTGTTTGTCAAAACACAACGTACGTTTTTTAGGTTTTTGTCAAGGTGCCACTTGAGACCACAAAAACGGCTGTCCCAAAAAGGGTCTTATACCACTTCAGTAATAATATCGAACTCTATCTGCAGGAAGTACATGTGAGAAAGAGCCAGATTTTCAATCTCTGTCTCTTCTAGGCTCTCAGAGGCAGATTTTAGCTTGTGGCTTTTTTCATTTTCAGACACACTAGATTCGGCTCTTACAGATGGATCGTAAAACTCGGTTCCTCAGCCGTCATGGCAGGCTCGGCTCAGCTCTAACGCCGAGCCCTACCTAGAGCCTAAATTCTCAACTCTAGCAGGAACATCTATTTTCTTTATCTGCACCTCTGAATTCTCATTCTTATTGCGTATTTTCTTTGTAATCTTCATCTGCGGAAGCACGAGGTGCAGTAAGTGGCTGAGCTCCCGTTTCCAGTTGGCAACTGCAATAAAACATTTTCAATAAGCAACCGCCAGATCATTATATTGAGCGATCACCGCAAAAGGCGGATGCCCCAGCAGCATTTTTGGCGGAGCCACTGAGACTACACCTTAGGGTCTATACGAGTGTTTTTCAAGTAATCTCATTTAGATTTTACTATATAGTGTAAGAGTGCAAAAAATAAAAATGTAAGCTATATATGTAATAACCGGTGACGCAGCTGCATGGCGCAACTTCCTAACACCATGCCCATACGACCCCGGCTATCGTAACCTCAAGGGTGGACCGTGAGTATAAAATTTTGAACCTATTCCTGGTCAGACCCAAGAAGCTACGCAGCTCAGCAGGCCGCAGGCGCGCTTCACGGGGTGTGTTCGGACCCCGCCCGAAAGGTTGCGCACGTGTCTAGTATCGGGTATGATTTCTGCGGCCCCCCAGGGAGGCTAGCACCGACACCTGCTCGCAGGTCATGGAGCCTAGCCGCTATTCCCTATCTTAGATTCATCGGAAGTTGTTTAGTTCTATTTTAATGTGATAAGTGTTAGCATAGAACATGGAAACGTCCCTAGAAATTTGGAGCTCAAGTCGATTGACCTAGTTAAGGTCGCGGTGTGCTCCGTGTTAGAGCATTGACCTATGTGGCCCCCACAGGGTTCCGACGAGCCCTGAGTGTTTAATGTCGGATTGTCAATGGCTTGGCCTGCGCTTTTCAATGAATTCTATGCGAGCGCACTGGTACCTTGACCAGTAGGGGTTTGACTTATGAAACTAGTGAGAGTTCCTAACAAATTTTGGATTTTGGTCGTGAACTAATAAAATTTTATTCGTGTTGTCGGGTTATTTCAATACAGCATGAGTAGATCTGACCGAAGGCCCTGCTCGCCAGTGCTTGTGATATTCTCGCCCACAAGCCATGACGGGTAGTGCCTGCTCGTCCGAGTGGACAAACCATCGAGAAAGCAGAAGTCCCTAGCGTCTCGGAATGAAATAAGTCTGAACACAATGATTAAAATGTAAAGATTATTGTAGTAATCAATTCTTATCCGGGGACGAGTGTTTTATGAACGTGCCGGAAGGCCAAACAACAGCTCGAGGTAGTCGTTTCAGTTCAGTACACTATGGGGCGCGAGGCGTTAAAAACGGGCAAAAGGGGCGGAGCATGCGAATCCACCACTGGACTAGTGGCAGTTATCCCTGCTTCGACTCAATATTAGCAAACCAGTCGGCTATGCAGTACGCTGAGCAGGGGCCCTAGTGTGCTTCAGAAATTGCTCCTTATTGCAGGTAACTCTGGGCGACGAATACTCAAGCGGGCGGAGGAGAAACGGTGATACGAACTGACTACGCGAGTTCGGCTACATTTATGCGCTACGTAAGGCGACACCGACGCTAACTGGTGACAAGGGATGCCTGAGAATTTGTCCTCAAGATAGACTCACATTAGTGCATAGGCCTAGATTCACTCTATAGCATTCGACATCCTTACCTACCTAGTAGTACGACTGACCGAAAGGTGAGCTCTGGAAGCAAACGTAGAGGAAAACTGGAGTCGTTCCTTAGGTGTATGCCGACGGGATACGGTCATGGTGCTACACGACATGGTGCGTCCTCATGAGCGGCTGACGAAGATGTCATCCAGTCGATTGATTCCTAGTTGAACTCGGGGTTGGGTTTTGAACGGAGAGGCGAGTCCTTCGGGCGGAACGCGCCTAGCCGAAGAGTAATGTGGCCTTATTTCCTACCTATTAGGGTCGTTCGCACTAATCGGGCCAGGGGCGGTCGGCCCTGGACGCCTTTGCGTCTTTGGTTTTGTTCCTCGGTCGTTTGTCTTTTGGCTCTCTCTAATGATACCTTTTTCCTTTTTACACTGCAATGTTGCAGTGTCTCAACTGCACTGTAGTGCAGTTGAGTTATCATCGACATAATAATAAAAGTCGATGTGTTTCTATGGTCGACTGGTTAAGACATGTGAAACTGCAGCGGACTTAAATTCTCCGTGCAGGATCAACTCATAATACGGGAAAAGTAACTGGCAAGTGCTAAAACTGTGAAAAGAACTGACTCTGGGCATATATAGTACACAGCCTAACGGGCAAACCGAGGTAAAATCAAAGAAAAGCTAAACTCAGCGATCAACTCGCTCCAAAAGAAAAAAAGGGGTTTTGGACTCGCCCGGTTTGGAGCCAAAACGGCCTGGGCGAGGAGGTAAGTTTTCTTTACTTTTTTGAAAATCCTAAAATTTTGTTTGCAGGCGGGGACACAGCGTGTTTCTCCCGCAAAGACGGTATCTGGTGATGACGCAGGGGTAAGCCTTAATGCTATTTGTTCTGGACCAGGGTCTCGAGAGAAGACCATTGCGTAGTGCAATGGTGAACACCCGTAAATTAAATTGTTTTAGCCACATTGTTATTGGGAGTCGGGACTGGTGCATCACCACTAAACGATGCGTTCGCGGCACCGAACGGGGTCGTCGGAATTTTGGTCGGCTGGGGGTCTTGTTCCCTTAGCCAAATTTTGTGATCATAGAGGTCATAGGGTGGTCACCTACCGTTCCTCCGGTCAGTCGTCCTAATGAGGTGAGTGTACAAACGAGATGCCTACTGATTATGTCGCCTACGTACACTAGAATCAGATTCAAACAATTGAGTAAAGATGACTCCGAGACAACATTCCGAGAAAGCAGCAAACACCTTAGGCTCAAATTGATGTGCCTAGAATTTGTTTAATATTTTAGGTTCCCGAATTTTCTTAGCTCATTAAAGTAAAAGAAAATTTTGAGGGCTTCCTAAAGCCCGACGGAGACTAGTCCTCCGTCCCTAATCTGCGTTTCTGTCCAAGCTCAAACACGGCATGAGCATGGAACGATCAACTAAACTGTAAACCAAAACAAGCAATTGAGTAAGTCCCGTTGTCAATGGAATGCACGTTCAAAAGTTTTACCGTGGTCGACCCAGGAATACTCGATAACCCTAACTCAAAAGCAGCAAACCATGTAAAGCCTGGACGAGAAGCGTCCATTTTGTTGTGCCTTACCTAAGACCACGGGGAATCAGACGGACTTCGGCTATTTGTCCTATGCTCTACAGCAATCCCGTGCGATCACTCAAGATGCCCAAAACGGGACTCGATGCGTGGAGGCTTTTCAATGAACCTAACTAACTGCCTATGAATGATCCGTCACTGTTACATCTGGGGAAAGTAAACCCCCATACAGTCGGTTCTCCTCTTGACTTACGATATTTGATCCGGGATAGCTATTGCTAGTCCCCTTCCGCGAGACGGAAAATGTCTGCGCGGGACCTCCAACCGTCGAAGCCCATTCCAAACGAAGAAAACGAAAAGCAGGAGAAAGCATAAATCGAAGTAAAACTATACGGTAAAAGTCAAGCATCGGAGCCGGTCAGTAGAGTCGACCAAACTCCGCGCTGCCGAAGTCGAACTGATTCGAGTTTCTTGAGCGACATCCCCAACCTCGAAAATTTTGGCTGTAGTTTAGGATGGCGATTTTGTCGCCGTCCAATCGTTGGCGATTTCTTGACACCCACTTTTTGGGTTTTCTGTCCAGTGTCCAATTGGGGACACTTCCGGAAATTTAAATCTTGACGGCTACCGTAAACCGTCGATGTCCTTAAAGAGGTGGACCAAACGAGGGGTCGCATGCACCAGTTCGAACACGGGATAAGGCGGCGAGGATGTCGAAAAGTGGGGTTCGTATTAATTGCATACTACAATGGGTTGCAGAAACGGGGCGGTTTTACCAAAAAGGGTTGTACACACACACGCACGTAAGTACATTTGCATACTTTATATATGTTATGTCCTGAATATATGGAAGGTAACAATCCGGGTTCCGCGTTGACAATCCCACCTAGCGTAAGTAGCGATTGTCTCTAAAAGTTACAAGCGAAGCTCTGGCGTTGTCCGGGGCGTTTCTGGATGTCCGGCCGAGATTCCCAAAGTGTTCTACCAGCCTGCTCCGGTTATTTCCCGGATCAGGGTACCGTAGACGGTGGCGGGCCTTCGAATTAGCCCGGTACCCGTCGTACCTAACACTGGCAACGGCTACCAAAAGTGCGATTTTCCGCTTATTTCGACTTGTTGTTTTCCGTGACCATTACTCAGTACATTGCCAAAACCGAGTAAATTTAATATTTTTGATTTCATTCTTAACAAACGTGTTTTCTTGAACGTGCAACCAGGGACCTCCTATTCCCGGACGGTCGTAACCGTCACAGTCTTAACACGTAGTCTTAACACGGTTTTCAGCGTAATGCCTACTTTCTATCCGTGTGGAGCGTAGTGTCCAATGTCCTAAGTCAGCTGGATCGACCTGAGTTCTTTATATCGTCCGGCGTGCCTTACCCAACACTCGTCCCGATGATCAGATTCGGCAATTACAACACGGGATACGACATACTATATAGATTACGAAATTGCTATACAAAATGGTACGCAACATTTTCATGCAAAACGGTATATGACATTTCTTATGCAAGCGGTATATGACATTTTTATGCAAACGGTATATGACATTTTTATGCAAACGGTTTATGACATTTTTATATAAACGGTATATGACATTTTTATGCAAACGGTACATGACATTTTTATGCAAACGGTATATGACATCTTTATATAAACGGTATATGATATTTTTATGTAAACGGTTTATGACATTTTTATGTAAACGGTTTATGACATTTTTTATATAAACGGTATACAACAATTTTATATAAACGGTACACAACATTATACAAAACAATTAGCTGATGCAAGCGAGATTTTTATACAAACAGCCATGTGTCAACGCTTCCCGATACGATTTTGAGTACGAAAGTCCTGGAATGCTCGTGACAGGGCCGAAGCGGCCCTGTTACATATATTTCTGCTGTGCTTACAGTTACATCTGTGGTGTTGTTAAAACATTATGTGCTTTTGCTGTTAGTGTTTGAGCGCAGTCCCCTCTTCATTTTCTGTTTCGAGTAGATGCACACTATGTTGTTAATTTTTAATGAAGCTATACGTTGGTCTTAGAGTCGAAGAAAGCCAAAGCACCTGCGGATCCAGAGAGCGGGTCCCGTTAGACCTAGGTGGCCATCAAGTATTGAATAAAAATAAAAAATAAAACGTATTAGAACAATTGGTGGTTCAAAGATGGCTCTGCTCCCCACCGCTCCCCGCCGAAAATTTCTAGATTCGCCACTGAAACGGAATGAATTTCTGCTGCCATGATTTTAATAGATTTTATTCAAGCGGACCACGTTGCGAAAACCTAGTAACGGACCACGTTTATAAAAAATAGATGTTAAAGATTGTACAGAAAACTGCGTGAGCGGCTTTTCGGCGATCTTTCCTTGTTCTAAAAATTGAATACCAACCTGCCCACTCGCAATGTTGCTGTACTCCTGCTTCAACATATTTGTGCACTGTAACGCTCTGTGAAATAAAAAGTGCTGAGTTATAATGTAACGAATTCATTGCAGCCATCAATTGATATAACAAGGTTTACCATAATTAATTTCAAATATTAATTTGGCAAAAAGTATGTTTGATTCCGGTAATTCCCGAGCTACAGATCAACACACACGTTTGCTGCCTGCGTTGTGTGCGAACATACGCGACCCTAGGAATTATTACCCGCTTTTGACAGATACTAGCTCAAATGAGACATTGTAAAACGTGCAAAATTAAAGTTAGAAAAGTTTTTACAGGAATTTGATATTTCCAGTGAGCTGGCACGTCTTCAGTATAGGAGTTAGCTTTGGCACGGTTTCCGGCACAAGTTTCACAGCATCGTCCGAGACAGCATTTTACATTGTAGGGATGCAGGAAGCTTGTTCAAAAATTTTCAAGCCAATTTTTACAAAAATATTTGCATGCAGTGATATTTTATAACCTAGAAATCTCTAGGGTGCACCACCCGGTGGGACCTCATGGTCTTCAACAGAATTTAGCAAAATTAATTACAAGTCAGCAGTAGGTAAATTTATATTGCAACAGTTGGTTTGACGCTTGCTAAAAACAACGATAAATAATTATTATCATTGCTGTGTAAATTTTTAGCTAACTATAGAAGTTGTAACAAATCCATGAATTTTTCAGGCGTTAAACACACGATACTGAAAGAATATCAGCTTTGGTTCATATTGCTTTTCTAGGAGTGCAACTACTTTGTGAACTATATCTGTAGGACTCGGGTGTCTTGCTCTCTGTGATTTAGCCATTGCAATGTTGGTGCGGCTTCTCGCTATTACGTCATTGCCGCTGCAATTCATTTTGATTCAGATATCTGCTACATTTCAAAGCTCTTGGAAACGTGCAGCATAACGACCTGCAGCATACCTTTAATGAAGACATGGCCTAGTGCAGGGCGTCCTCCTAGCGATTGGTAGGTCATACTCTTATTTAATTAACCAGACTTTATGGCATTCTAGTAGTTTTTTGTTCCAGCAACTATATGGACCCATAGTATAGAAACATAAGATTAACCCTTTAACTCCCAGTGTCCACATATGAGGACAGCTCAAAAACCTTGTTCTGTTCGACTATCGCATTACTTATATTTGAAAGGCAGTGTTCTATTTATATCTTTAGATAGCTACGCTGTAGGCTTATTGCGGAATTTCTCATAGCTAGGTTTGTTGCGTCGCCACATTTCGCAGAAATTGCGCCAGCTGATTGTTTTTGTCAACCTCAGCAGAGTGTGGTTTCCAGCTACGGCATACAGGCCGTACGGTATATACAGGTGAGTAAAATTATGCACGATATACGACATCATGTTTTGTGCTTATAACCTAGAGGTTTTGAAGTTTTTCTCCGGACCAGTCGTTATATGATAATTCTCATTCCTGTCCACAAGTGTGGACACCAGGCGGCTATGGTAAAACGAACCTACCGGATTTTTCTGTTGTCAACAACGTTAAACTGGATTTAACACGGCATTACGGTTTATTATCCGAGCGTAAACGCACGCACCGAGCGGAGCCGCGGTTGTGCCCTAAAACGTTCGCCGGGATCGAACCAGCTGACAGCTGTAAAAGGTATTCGAGGGCGGACAAAAGTGTCATCGACGTCCCTCGGCCGTTCGCCGTCAGGACGTACAACAGATGAATGGGTGGCGTCGATTTGCTGGACATGATGGTTGCAATATATCGCCACACCATCAAGCAGAGGAAGCCTTACATGCGTATATTTTATCATTTTTTGAACGTCGCAACAGTCAAGGATTGGTTCGCTTACCGCATAGCTCATGGTGTCGGTATTAGTCTTCACATCTTCAAGTCCCGTATGGTCTACGCCTGGTTGTCCAAGTATCCGAAAAAACCAGGGCCGGGACGCAAGCGATCGGCGGACTGCGCAGTGGTGGCAGATCATTGCAGCATGCCCAGGCCAACGGTGATGAAAACGGTGGCATAAAGTTCCAGAAGGGATTCGGAGAAATGGAGAAGGCCATTGGAGCTTTAAGTCAGATATGGTTGCAAACGCGATGAGGTGCCGGGCTGGTGGTTGCAACAGGAAAACTAGATACATGTACGGCAAATATACCTCGTATATATGCCCTGAATGCATGTCGGACTTTCACAAGTGAACTAATATCGCATGGGGCACATAGTTTATTCATCACATTTACGTTTTGTCTTGTATGTCAGTTAGAATTCGAAATTTATCTGAGGTGTATCACCTATAGTTGTAAGTGCCCGGGTCAGGTATGTCGATACGTTTTGATTAGCTGTTTTGAATCGCCAGATATAATGAAAATCAGCTTTCAATGTTATTCGTATTTGGCGAAACAGCCTCTTGCGAAAGCGTTTCTAGTAGGCTATCATATAGGGCCGAACAATAGAACTAGTGTCTCACCAATAGTCGATAAGTGCCCGGGTCAGGTATGTCAATACGTGTTGATTCCGTGTTTTGAGTCGCCAGATATAATGAAAACCATTTCTCAATGTTATCCGTAATTGGCGAAACAGTCTCTCCCGAAAGCGTTTCCAGTATGCTATCATATATGGCCGAACAATAGAACTACGTCTAACGATTAGCTGGAAAACAGCATGGCAACAAGTAGTTCGGATTGTTCGAGAGCTCCTGCGTACCCGCCCAGTGTCCACATATGTGGACAAATTTTTATTTCTCGTTCTGAGTTGGCATTACTGGTTATTGTGGTTTGGATTTTTTAGCTTGTATTAAAGAGTAAACCATTTTAGAATCGCGATGAACAAATCTGGGCGATAAAGGGTTAACATAGCACAAAAAGAAAGGTGCTCCGCTCAAAGATCTTCCTGTCATGTTAGTTGCTGTGATGTCAACTAGTTAAATATTTAAACAGTGTCAAAATATATATATATCAAGGATGGGTCGTGGTTGATCAAGGATGGATCGTGGTCTCAGCGCCGCTCCGCTCCCCGTTGAAAAATTTTCACTCAATTTAAGAGCCATCAAGACTGACAAATATTAATGGGGAGATCAATTGGGTTTATATCACTAGCAATGGGCTTGAAGTCGAACATCAAATTGGAAAACTGTTAGCTGCACCGACACAGGCAATTTTGGTTCAAAAGGCTTACGATAAGTCGGGGTCTGCCGCGCTCTGAGCCCGCCGCTCTAAGCTATTCTTTGCTCTAAACATATACACCATTCATTGTGGATTATTATGAAGGCTTTCTCTACAAGAACGCAGAGCTGTGCAAGGGCCTGGTCTAGTATAGAATCAAATCATGAATCCGCGAGTAGTGGGTGCGCTTTACGTGAATAATACTACATGTCCAGCAGCTAGTACTACTGTCGAAATGACTTGTTGGTTTCGCATACTTCGCGCATCACCCCCGCAAACTAATGGAACCTCGCAAACATATCTCTGGCGAATAAGAGGGACATGAAGATGATGCGAGGGTGAGGCAGACAACGAGAAAACCGGAACTGAAAAAGAAAGTCAAACTACTCAAGAACAACCCTCACCCGAGCAGCTTGGTGGGGTACGACAAGAAACGTCAAGCGGTAGTCCAGGAGCGTCAGGTACCAGCCAAGGATTTTCTGGTTCAAGTAATGGGCAAAGAACCGCGAGTTCGAGTAGCGAATCGCCTGCACCTAGAAGGGATGTACATCGGTCAGTTGTGTTATCCACCCCTCCGCATTCCCAAGCGCATGCAGAGGAACGAGGCTAGGCACGATATGATAGAATTATACAAAGGAAGCAATCTGGTTTTGCTCGAGAACCCTTCATTGACCAAGAAATAGGAGCTAGATAATTCTAAACATTGGCAGAGGAGGCAGCGGAAACAGCACGCAGTGGCCCCAACGAACTCCAGCTGCGAAGTGTGGCGAGTCAGAGGCAGCGGGTCACCCCGAAGCTGAGGCAATAGCTGATGTATCGTCTCCACCTGATGTGACCTATGCTGTTGTGAAAATTTAGCCAACAGGAATACACGGAGTAATTGGAAAACATGCGACCTACAGCAGCTCAGAGAAACTTTCGACGGTTCTTTTCCATTTTCATTTTCCAGGCCGAATTTGATCAATTTTGAAGATACAGAGCTGATTTTGGTATCAATCGATTCAGCTCAATGAGGCGGTTCAGAAAATACACATGCCTGAAAAATTTATTTTTCGATTTTTGTGAGGTCCCAAACATGGGAACCCAAAAATTTTTTTCTTCGGAATATGGTCATATTTGGATACCATTCGACTCGGATTGATGAGAGAAATCTACTGGTGTGTATTTTATTGAATTCTACGCCACCGTTAGAAAGTTATAAGGGTCCATGTAAACCTGAGGGCCGAAAATAAAATGCAGGCCATGCTGTTATCGATATACTAAGCCTAAGCCTTAGTCTTAGCCTAAGATAAGGCCCTTAAATGAGACATACACTAAGCCTATGCCTAAGTCGGGGAGCTGCCGCCGCGAACCTCCCGCTCTAAGCTGTTCTTTTTTCTAACGTTATAACGTACCGTCCCTCAGGGTTACTTGGACCCTCATAACTTTCTAACGGTAGCGTAGATCTCAATAAAATACATACCAGTATGACCAGATTTCTCTCATTAATCAGAGTTGTATGGTGGCCAGTATGACCATATTCCGAAGAAAAATGTTTGGGTTTACCGAGGGGCATCATTGGGACGTCGAAATATCGAAAACAATTCAGAGATGTGGGTAAAATGAGTGTTTTCTGAGCCGCCTCATCGAGCTGAATCGATTGATACCAAAATCGGCTCTGTATCTTCAAAATTGGCCAAATTCGGGCTGAGGGAATAATTGAACATAACCTTTTCGACTACTATTGTGGTGTCGGCAGAGGTGCTGTATGCTTGCAGATATGTTATTGCCCACGATCGTGCCACAACGTCAGCGGCCGCCTTATCTAGGAGATTTAGACCCCTGCAGCCGCGGCGGTCTGGCGCGCTAGCCTCGAACCATTGGGAGCGACCAGTAAGTCCTGCCATTGCTCAATGTGGCCAATGGCAACAACTGGCTGACCTTCGCCATGGCTAATTCTGCTGCGGTGGGCAAACGCTTTTCTACCGCCGCAGATAGATTGTATATTTGTTCTTGGCGGACATCGAGGTGTGGTTGACACCGACGGTCATACCTCAACGCCGAACGCGTTCATCCGCAAGATCAAGCGCAGATTTGGTTTCCTGTCCAGGCAACTCCGACAAGCCTTGATAGTCCTCAGTGCGCAACTGGCTACCGTATTGGAATGCTACCAATATATGCGCAGAAGAATGGGCCGAAGGGCTACGCGAGAAAAAATCCGCGTCATATGACAGCACGACGCCAAACACCGCGTTATGTTATTGAGCTGGCCGCAGTCGCTGAATTCAACCGAAGCCTGCGATGCGGTCGGACCGTTCTACCAGAATGAGGACCAAAGGCGATGGGACGAATCGGTGGCGGCACCGTCGTTTCGGAAAGAACTATACGAATAGCTCGGCCGACATATTCCGAACACCGAACTTATTCGTTTGGTAGGCGAAAAATCGCCGCCTCTAATGATATAATCCTAGTACTAAAGCTTAGGAATGCACATATCTTACGGGTAAGAGAATATTAACAAGTGGGAGAATTTGGAGGGATTGGATGCAGTCCTATAATTGAAGATCGATGTTTATAAGTATATACGCAAGCGAGGTTAAGACCTTCTCAAAAGCATAGTCAAATAAGCAGGGTATAGCGTAGCAAAGTCATCATAATAATCTATCTAATCACTCTTGGTAGATTGACGTCCTGCGCGTCTATATAGATGCACAACGACCGTCGTCGAAGCAGCGTTGGTGGTGATCATTTGGATAATGAATCCGCGGCCGGACCGTTTGCGCAGACGGAAATAGTGGCCTTCCGAATGCAAACCATCCAGTCAACCGATTCAACCTTCGATAGCCATGATACATTGCCTTCCTGTCTCAGGGCACTAACTGGACGCATTTGTCCAACATGCACGAAGCACCGATGCCATTTTACAACGAGGGCACTCAAGCTGCAAATGCCGACCAGCATTACCAAGTGCAAGATCTCATGATCTTGAGACTGCCCGAAGCAGCTGGTGAGCTCAAGGACATGAAGGAGTTGTCGTTGTAGATAGAACGCGGGCCCGAGAACTGAACGATCAGCTGGTCGACTACATCATCAAAGCCCGGCTGATTCTCGAACATATAACCTATCCTATTCCATAGTACAATTTTTATGAAATCTAGGCCGGCTAACGCATACGAAAGGGTGATTTTAATTACTAAAACTTTGGGCTTGAACTACAACTGAGATATATATACATTTGACTTAACTGGCTACTACTAGTGCACATTAAGGGCCCCAGATCGTTCCTTCAGGGCCGCCTAATTTCAACAAGTAAGTACTTAGGGGCCTATTTTAGGCGCGTAAGCGCTTCTTTTCAAAACTCCGAAAGACAATCAAAATATTTAAAACACCCCGATTTTTGGAACTCCGTTCGTCCAAGGGCTATTCTACTATCTAACTGCCTGGAAACCGTGGCCGCCGACCGGGCGCGTCCGTTTTGGATCTAAATAACCAACCCAGGATAATTAAAATCATCAAATTTTTGTCCGAAAGCAGCGTCTAACAAGCCAACGGCTGGTCAATCTTTGCTGGACGGCTGAACCGATACCAGGGTGCTCGTGGGGATTGGGTAGTGATTATTTTTTGACTTCGTGGGGATCTCTATACCGCGGTGGGTTTTTTATCTCACTGTCGTTTTGCTAAATATTTTCGGTGTGGTAATAATTTTACCCACGACGTGTCACTTCATTTGGAGCCGTTCACTGTTTTTGCCAGACCCATACGTAGACAACAAATTATCTATGCCATACATTTTAGGTATGAAACTTCGCATATAAGAATGGAATCTGTAATCTCTGCAATCGTCCACGGTGGGCTAACCCACATATGCCCCATCGCCATAGAGAGCGCGCCCGATTGCTGAGCAGAGTGCAGCCACGGCCTGAGTTCCCTGTGTGACACAAGAGCTCTCAGACACTTGGGGAACTACTGTGGATTAGATGCTTTCCCTCTAGATTCTGAGCATGATACTTTATACTTTTCTAACACATGTTCAAATTCATGACTGATGTAGACTATATGTGTGCACTATGTGATGTGAAAACTAGGTACATGCTCCCTAGTCTAGTCAATCCCCGTCATCGCACTTCGCCAGGTACTGTCTTTTTCGTTTTTCGTCCCGCTCAAATACAAAGCTCTTTGACAATCGCTATGACGTTGCCTGATAACCAAAGACCTTGAGCCAAAAATACTTTATACAGATCTCTGGCTTTGCAAAAGTTTCAGCTACATAGAATCTGTAGCAACATCTTCATCAGATTCGTCTTCAGAGTCGGAACTTTGAGCTGCGCTCATGCATTTTGAGCACAATTTCTTATTTCCTCGTTCGTCACATTTATGTCTCTAGTCAAGTGATTCAGCTTTTTACAGTACTTAATATACATGAGTCACTGAATAATTCCGGGTTTATAGTTTTTACGCAACTTTAACAGAATCATCCCTGCTTCGCCAAACAAACGCTCGATTGCTGCTGACGATACTGGTACTGAAAGTAAAATTCGAACACAATTTTGAAGCATTGGAAGCTGGTTTGCGCTCTTCCAAAATTCCATGGGATTCCGAAACGGACGTCGAGTTTTAGGAAACAGCGTTAGTTCGCCAGTCAATTTTTCGGCAAACGCAGTTGAAACGGCAGTTGCGGACATTTCGGAGAGGCTGTCAGCATTACTTTTTTGTGATGTATTTCCTGTGTCGCGACAACTTTTAGAATTGCGTGGTCAAGCTCTGGTAACATGCCGGATTGATTTAAAAGCTTGTGCAAAAAGCTGCGAACAGCTTCATTGTAGTCTTTTAGAGCCGCCTCCCATGAAGCCATGAACATAGCCTTAGACTGAGTTCAATTTCCCGGTAACTGACGAATCAACTCCGTTGCCTTGACCTGTATGTTAATGCTTGATAAATATGCAGCAGCCATAGCAAAGGAGAATACATAAAGCGGCCATAAACTTGACCGCAGTTCCCCACAAACGTGATGCACCATTTCTGGACTTCCATTAGTACCGTCTGTACCTTGGACAGGTCAAGATCGAGTCCAAGATAGTTTAGCAAAGGTAAATGTGAAGTGGATCCTGCTACTTCGATACAGTCGAAAAATATACTTGCAATTCAGATAGACTTTAGAAGTCGCAGCGATTCTAAATTTCCGGTGACCGACTGATCTTCTTCCCGCAAGTAAATGGCACGATTCTGAATAGCTGCGCTAACGCGATGATAGTGAAATCGCCAGAGCGGTGTGCTACATTTTTCCGGAATTGCTTTAGCTAAACCTTTGGCATTGTCGTGTCGCCGATTATAGAAATTTTCGATTTTTATAAACTGCTGCAACTGCGTTATCATAGTGTTTGGTTGTTTCTCAAAAACATTCTTGATGCAGGTAGACAAAGCACGCTCGGCACAACCAACCCGACCTCCAAAAACAAACGATTGATCATGAGTCTCAAAGCAAACGTCGAATGGAGCGCACATTTTTGCTTCATTATCTGTGCAAACGAAAAGGGAATGACTGACGCTACCTTCTGTTTCAACAGTGTTTGCTAAAAGGTCGAATGCCCTGAAGGTGAACGCAGCATCGTGAGGTTCATCAGCTAATTCTTGCAAATCGATTGGAAACTGGTACCAGTCCCAGTTGTCGGTAAGACCACATGCAAGTATTCCAGCGTAAGACTGGCCATGTTGATGCCGACCTAACAAGTAGTCGACAGTGCTTGAGACACCCCATTATTTACATGTAGCGGCAGTGCAAAATAGCTGTTTCAGTTTCAAATCAGTATTAATTCTTTTATTTATAATCCCAGTTGTTACTACGTCGCACCGATTTTAAAATTATGCAGCGTTTGTGCCGCATAATTGGCACAAGATACAGCTATTTAAACACATGTCCACATTGAGACGGTAGGATTTTCTGCGATTACCCTCGAAATATGGTCCCTCCAACTAGCTTTGCCTTGAGTTGGCAGAGGTTTCCGTTCGCTCTGTGGTTTGACAGCCTCCATAGCGTTTGGAATAACAGTGGCGCGATTTGCCAATGTGCAACTGATTTCTTGGTGATACTTTACTGTTTTCACAGCACTCTCTTAACCACTTCCTATCTGTAATCTTATACCAAATGAAGCACGATTTGCAGAAACTACATGCTGAGAAAAGTCCGAAACGTTCCTGTCCTTCAACATGAAGATTTATATTATCCTCCAGTTTTAACATTAAGCTCTTTGGCAGTCCACAAGTACTGCGCGAGACTGCCGTAATTGATTTCAATATGAGCCTTGGTATTATGAAAAAACTTCACATAGTTTTTAGACGAAGCAGAAATATTGTGGTTTATTTATTTCGACAAGAGAAGCTTTACGTGTACCTTATTTTATATGACAAGGCTCCGTTTTTGAGTGGCGATTCCAGTGTTAATGTTATCGGAAATTTGTTAATTACCTAGCATTATGTTGTTATCCAGGAAATCGTCTGGCAAAAATCTGGGATCGGCTAGATAAACTATTAACTGGCCACTTTATACCTAATAATAATGTAATTTATCCCGAGTTCCTCCACGATTTTTGTTCAACCGCCGGCAGCGTCGCCAAGTCCAATCGAATATCCCTGAATGGGGTCGAAAATTTCGACGAAAGGGACACGCAGCACCCAAGGTCAACTGTTTTTTCGACATTAATGTTGATATTAACTTTGTTTATCTGGTACTACAAGCTAGTTTTTCGGCGACAATGACCGGATTCGGCAACTTTTCGCTAAAGACAATTATCACTTGGCTCGCCGAGGTGCTCTGGCAGTGGGAGAATGCGCCAACTAAATGAACAAGGCTGTTACCGAAGCTTTCCGTGCGGCAGAGAAAATGAATTAGCGGGACTCAGGTATGTACGTAATTGTAATGTACGTAATCGTTTACGTAACGCATGAGAACAGTATCATGCCACAAGCATGCTGTCATACTAGAGAGTTATAGTATATATACGGTTTGAGATTTAATTAGCATGAGAACAGTCTTGTATCATGCACTGAAGCTAGAGAGACAGTACCTAGCACCCAGTAATACCCCAAATGTCTGATAGCTCTTGTATCAGACAGGGAGACTGGGGCCGTAGCTGTACTCTGATCAGCAATCGGGCGCGGCCTATACGGTGATGGGGCATCTGTGAGTTCTGCCACCGTGGACCATAGCAGAAATTTCAAATTTCACTCTTGAAGCGTGGCATAGATAGTTTTCTTTGCGCTTATATTGAAAACTCGGTATTCAGTCGGCGTGGTGGAGACCTGTCAACAGATGGTGCGGGTCTGCCACATCTTATTTCAAGGATAACCGAAGCTACTACCTTCTAAACTTTTTAGACAAATATCATGTGAGAATCGACGTGGATTTTTCCGATTTGGCGGGGATATGGTGGGCATACAAATTCCATCCCCACGAGCACCCTGACCGATACACGCCATCGTCGACCACATCAAACGCATATTGGTCAATATGAACTTTCTAAGCACGCATAGCGCATCGATGGTCTCTGAAAATGTTATAGCACTCACGCGTTGAAACGCTGTTGCCATACACGCTCTTAGGGTGACTCACGTGGGGCTTCGACGATACCTCGGGACGATGCAGATCACGGAACTAGTACCTATACCGATCTCCCTGAGGTTACAAAGGCGCGCGGAATATTTTGGCAAAAATCGTGGAAATTAGCAAAAGAAACATTTTGGACAAAATCTCGAAATTCTATCACCCCTGATGGCGCACAAACCGATATGCATCTTAGCTTATCCTAGTGAATCCTCAGGAAATTTCTGTAGCGTACATATATAAATTGCGAACATGTTTATCTCTCTACGCATGGACAATATCCGTGACGCGACTATATAAAACATGAGCAAAGCATATATTGGGTGCGTAATACCTCGTTAGGGCTGCACCCTCCAGTCTTTGCGCTAAGCTGTTCCTCCTATAAAATGTTACAATATGTCTGAGGCAAAAATTGATCATATATTGCTGAAAACGGTAGAATAGCAGTCCTGATCCCGTTTCTGTTCGAGCAGCATCTTTCTACTATAAGGAAATTTCAGGATCTTTACTAAAACACAGAGATTCACCAAAATGTAATAAAAGTCTCGGAGAAATTGACCCAAAGGCTGAGATTGCTATGAAATTTTATATTTTGTGTGATGAAGTCAAATTTGGGATAGTGGCCCTAGTATTACAGTTTTGCATATAAATTCTCGGAACGTGTGTATTTTTTCACTAACACGTAAATATACCACGTTGTGGGTGCAGAACAGTGGAAACAGGACACCAACATCGGATTAGGACTTGTGCTTTCAATATTATATACTTAAAATGGCCAAATTAACTTGAATGGAAACCAGACCGCCGTAAATCTGCCTCAAAATATACCGATTATGGATTGTTGAACTTATGCGTTGTAAAAATTTTGATTTTGTACAATATGTTTTACAATAAAATTTTGTTATATGTAATGTATATATTGGAGTAATGGAAGCATTTTAAGGTTTAGAAACTTGGGCTAAATATGACTTGTGACCAGCTTAATATACTTTGGAGCGATACACAGCCCCTGCGATTAGTTGAACCCATTACTTTAACCCAGCAAGTAGTTTAAATATATTTTATATATGTAACTGTGAACACGGTTATGATGTATAATATATTGTTCATCTAGTAAGGTTTTTGCCTATCTCTTCTTGCTTTTTCTGGCATTGGCAGCACAGCCACCACAACCTGATCGTTACTTTTGGCTAGTTCAATGTACCGATGTATTAGGCAAGTGCCATAGCATATACGAGTCCCTGGTTTATGCATGGTCTATGTATCAAATATCTTAGGGTCGAATACTGCCAGCACGGCTAATTTCGTTGATTTCATAAATATTTTCGGATTTCATGTTCGTACTTAGAACTGTGTAAGTTGACATTTGGTACGTTTCACATATTCAATTTTGCTCTGGTATTGTTATATTACAAATTGCGCAGGTTTTCGCCCACAAGAAGCATATTCATAAATATGTGTCTTTATGTATCCGATTTCTAAACAGTGTATAATTGACATAGGCGGGCCCACAATTTGTGATATATTTTTCTTGGTACAGCTCGATCTGCGACACGTAGTACAATTTTATCCTATTTGCGCTGTGTCGTGGATGGGATGGGTCTTGTGTAGGAACGTCGAGAGTCAGCAAACCAAAAATAGAGCTCAGACGTAAGAAGGAAACGCAACAGCTGGAGAAGTAACGATATCCATAACTCGCCACAAATCTGAAATTTCCAGGTGAGGTTAGACTGGCGTTAAACACGGTTATTATCACCCTCAGCAGGATGACACTGGATATCTAGATGTTGATGAGCACACGCGTTTTTCCAAACATTATTTAAAAATACCTTTGCGTGCGAAATATGTGATCCAACACATACTACAGTCAAATCTACGCTAGATTGCTGTAGTCGATTGTACCAGATAGATCGGGTCGGCTTGGAAAGTCGCCTAGCACAACTCGTGTTATATATAATTTCATTGCCATATTAAACTAATAGGCGTTACCGTTCAATAGGCGTTAACGAGCGTTAAAATAACGCTAGCCGACACTACGTTTCTGTAACTAATGCGAGTTAATGTTCAATAATACATATTTAAGACAGTGCTGCCTGATACTAAAAATGTATAATGTTTATTACTGCAATACAAAAGAGTTATATACAAAATATTGTCAATAGCTTTGCCAAACATCTAACGGAAAAATAAGTAACATTCTTTTGTTGTCATTAACAGTTACTAGCTTCAAAAGGACATCCCGTTACACACGCACCTGTCTTTGAAACTGGGCTAAGTCTACCTGTTGAGCGGTAGCTTTTATTTGGTGTAACGTCCTCCATGTAAGCATTGAACTCGTCAGTCGAAGAGGAACATGTTGCTGAATTGATCCGAGCACAATTTCCGCACCTCATCAGTAACATCGGCCAACGTCGATGCCTTCTGACTTGCTATAACAACTACTTCACGTTCACCGGACTTCTTTCCTGCGATCCAAAAATCGGCAGCTGTCTAAATATATATAGTTCCATTCGTTGTTAGATAAACACAATGCTGTTTACATTCCTTATTATATAAACACAGCATGTAGTTGGGTTACCATTCGCAGCTTTCGTACCATGTGTATGAAATATAATAATTATTATACAAATTCGTTCCATCTGGATAACCAAGGCCTCACAGAAGAAGTTGATTTCTCGAACAGCTTAAGCACCATCTTGTATGTCCACACGTATTTACAAGTCATGACATTGCATAAAGATGTTATTTGGAACCCATACATTTTTAATAATACTAGGTACTTAGTTGAAGTCAGCAACATCCCCGTTTTTGACACGACCGCAGCCTCCTGTAACTTTTCCTACTGCCAATGCTAACAATATTACCTAATGTTGCGAGCGAAGCGACGAGTTTTGTCAAATAGCTTAGTTAGCGGTAAAATCTAGGCCCCCACGTCTTCCGGGTCAAGAGTTACATTTTTTGAATTTGGACCATCTAGGTATTTATCTTTCGCGACCTATACCTCGAGATACAGGCCAGCGAAAAACGAAAACCACCAAACAGAATCCTTTGAGAGCTACACTCCTGCTGTTATGCATTTTTGTCACAGCTGCCGTCTTCGGACTATGAGGCAGTATAAAAATAGCCCCAAAAGTGAAATTTTCAAAATTTGAGCAAAACAAGATTTTTTTCTGGTTGGGGAGAACTATGGGGTTATTGGGTTATTTAACCCGTTAAACAAGTTTATTTCATTGTTTTAGCACCATATTGACCGTGTTATTCATCCTGCGGGGCGGGGCGACAGCAAAATTTGGTAACCACCATTGTGTACGTCAATAGAATGTGCCTATGGGTTTTAAGTGACGCTAGATACGTTAAAAGCAATTGTATTTGCGTGGTATGCATCAAATAAGCGTCTTGTGGCCCTACCAGATAAAAGTACCTTCTCAAATAACAGTTTTTTAAAATTTTAAAAGTTTTTGTTTTTTGGTCATTGGTAGAAAAATCATCTATTTTTCAATAATCATCCTGTTGGTGGATGGCAAGCCGGGGGCACATTGCTCTCCTCCGTCTGCTAATAGACCCACGTTTTATGCATTGTCTGCTGCAATATCAAATGGCAAATTAATTCAGATATGATTGAAGAATACTGCGTTAACATGTTACAAAAAGAAGCACACTACATTTCAGCGTCATGAACGTTGGCTTAAACACTATATCAGATTTTGGTTTCAATACAAATTTTGGTCCTAACAAAAGGGTTGTGTGCTTATCAGGTTGATAAGTTGTGTATACTTATCAGGTTTACACTATATCAGTTTATCTTACTTGCCGACCCCGCGGCCTTGCGATTTAGGGATTTCTCCTAAAGGTTAAGGCCATCGCTTATATAATAAAATTAGTGTTAACTATAACATGAAATGGTGTTCACTATAAATTAAATACCGTTTACTAAAGCAAGCTTAGTGTAAGTTAAACAGCAAATATTTGTAAAAAAAGCACCTAATCACAACAGCAATGTTTGTTTATGCCTCAAATGGTTAATACATCATAAAATACACCTGTAATAGTGAATGGCAAAATCTGGTATACAGTTTTTGAAGTTTAAATAAAAGTTTGCAATTTTAGGTTATGGTTGCCTATATCCGGATTACCCCGTAATATACAGCAATTTTACCCGTATATACGGATATGTTGAACCATGTATATCCCTACCCATCACTAATTGTGGCACTTTAAGAGGGCTTACGGACCAGAATTTGAAACCACAAAATGGTTAATAAGGGGAAGTAGCCACACTCGCTCCGTTTCCTATCGCCTTGCGAGTTAGTTAGCAGTTCAATTAGAATATAATAATTACTATAATTATAACGTACAGATTGTTTGTTAGTAATTACTTATGTAAGTTGCTGTAATGGAATTGGCGAAATTTGGCCAGTTTTTGTAGGCTTTAATCTTAAAGGAAAAAGTCCACGGTTTCTCGTCATTGGAAGGGGTTGAAGGGCCGTCCGTGGCAATTTTGCCTCCTCTTGACAAAAAAACGGTTGCCCCAGTTGTGCTCCCTAGTAAATTTTTTTATAGTCAAGTTGACCAACTTCATTTTATCTATATTAAATAAGCTAAAATAGAATGCTATTTGCAGAATATCTGTTGTGTTATTGCGAAGCTAAAGCTTAATATTATTTTGCGTTCAGTGCAGATAATCATAGAAATAGGCGTTTGATTTAAGATTAAGCTACTTCATGAAAACGGTATATAAAATCAGTAAAACGGAACCGTAACGGTTGAAGGACCTATGGATACATTGAGTTTGTGGTGCTAGGCTTAAAACTGAAAATGGTGATTTGGGAATCACAGCGCAAACGAATTATATGAAAGGTTAACGAGAACTCGATCTCAAAGGAACAATAAAGTAAAACCGATTTGCCGATTTTGGTAGTATATTAACCTCAAAAATAATAGCACGTTTTAACCTTCATATTGTTGGTCAGGCGCAGTTCAAAAATAGCTATGCTTGAAATATAATCATCTTCGAGAGTAAGTGAATGAAAGTTTCGATAATACCACCTCTTTTTCAGACATTAATAGCTGTATTGAAAACACATCAGCTTACTTTAACAACAATGTCGCCAAAGTAGTTGGACTGACTAAGCTCAAGCTGAATATCACAAAGCAGTTGCCAAACGTGAGACGATTCGTACGAATGTTTATCTGAGCTTCCAGCAGTAACACCAGCCGTAATTGAATTGGCGTCAATAGTACAACGAATACTTTTTGTTTCGTTATTGAAATAAATATATTGCGCATTGCTTGGCGTAACCATTTTTGAGAAAGCTTCACCTAAAACGCACAGTAAAAGATAACAGAGATTTCTCTGTGGCGCTCAGAGTTTTATTTTCATTTTGCGCAATGCGCAATTTACATTTTATTAAAAATATAAATGAGTATCGCCAGGCTGAAAATGCGTAATTCATCCAATACAAGTATATACAACTACACTACATATTTGTAAAAAACATTTATTAATATTATATTTATAAAAACTCTGATCATAAAACTTCGGCGTGCATTTTATCTGTTACACAAATGAACACACACTGAAACGATACAAATAAATATGAATAATGTACGTTAAAAACTTAGCCTCTGCCGACTGCGCCACGTTTAGATGTTCTCGTTGTTGTGGTAGCTGTCTTTGTACCGCCATCTTTGGTTCATAGTTTAAATGTGAAATTTCGTTTCTCGTCCACAAAAAAATGCATAACGTGCCTTGGAAAATACAAAACCCTGTGCGCTAAAGGGAAGATCGTAAAATTATTATGTACGTGTAATAATAAGTGATTTTTGAGTTGATCAATCTTGAGGGAAATTTTTTTTCGATAGCAAACAGGATGACGATATGCCTTTTCGTTGAACGCTAAGAGGCAAAATGACAAAAACTGGTTTATTAAGGGTCTTTGCTAAATTTGGCAACGGGGTGCATTTATGTCGCTTCCCATATCTCTTGAGACGACAGCTCAAAAAAGGATACCATCTCCGGAATCAGCTCATTCAGATCTACAACGTAGCCGAACACCAATCCCTCTAACTCGGTCGGTCCAGATATGATTTGTCGACCTTTTACCAGAAATATCGATTCTTCACATTTTGGATGACATCGCGTGTTTGTGCCTTCACACGAATGTATTTTGGGCCATCAACTATTCCATGAAATTTTACCAGGAATTCGATGACTTTGTTATGTAGAGTCTTGTCACAAATTTTGACCCTAACAAGATGCCAATCATGTGTCCTGGGCGACACAACTGTTCTATATATTGCTGGCCTGTCCACTGAGTCGAATGGTACTCAGTATGACCATTTTCCGAAGAAACAATTTTCGGGTTCCCCGAGGGGGACCATTGGCACCTCAAAAAATCGAAAAAAATTTGTCAGGGATGTGGGTAAAATGTGTATTTTCTGAACCAGCTCATCGAGCTGAATCGATTGGTACAAAATTTTATCTGTAACTTCAAAATTGACGAAATTCCGGCTGGGGGATAACCGAAAAGACCCGATATGGGTACCAATGTTTCTAAGCCCATCACAAGACAAACTTCGAATCGGATGCGTTGCTGATCATTTTTGTGAGACCACTCCCTTTTTCGATATGGGACCGAATATGGTTCGTCCACTTTTTGCCAAAAAATATCGGTTATTTATATTTCAGTTTAATATTGCGTCTTTCTACATTACATCGAGTGCCATATAAACATATATGATATATCGGTTTTTGGATTGAATTTTTTTCATTGGTTTGATTATGTATATAAATATAATGCATTTTTTCATTGGTGTGATTATGTATTGCGTAAAGGCATCAAGAATAGTTTATTTATATAACTGGCGATTAAGATTATTAATTGAAAATCCAAAAACATATATAATATATTACGATAATAAAATTATGTACGTTTTTGGTACGCCGAATACTGCGGACTGGTTATCTAGAGTTCAGAAGTCATATTTTGTGCTTTTCCATTAGTTTTAACTGGTTTTACGGTCGTCAAATCCGGTTATCAAAATATAGCCAGTCTTTTAGATTTTTGTTTATAGCTGTCGTGGCATTTACAAGGTTTATATAAGTTATGCGGCTTATCGAATGCAGTGGTATGGTCACCTATAATCCAACCTGATCGTGCTATACATTTTCATGGGGTTTGAAAACGTTTAAGGCGGACAGTCGACGAACCCGATTTAACGAAAAAACAATTCGTCTAAAATCACTTCTTTGGTTACACGTAGTTTTTTGCCACTCAGATAAACTAGTATAGTTTTTGACATGCATAATATGTAGTATGACTTAAATTCTATCAGACCAGCATTATATGGCTTAATGGATTCCACAGGTATTACGGTGGCATATACATCAAATACAAAGCCTGCTACAGGTGATTACACATATTGTAAGTATAGATGAAATCAAACTCGCTTGCAATATGCTAGTATTTAACGAGAAATACTGCATAAATAATGAAATTTGAACTTACCTATCGCAGAAGACAGTGGTATTAGCAACGGACCCAAGTACATATCGATGCTTTTATAAAAGTCGTAGTTTAACGTAGCGAACTTTGGATCGACCATCAGGCACAATGTAGCATTTGACGAGCGATATATGACTAGCTTGTATTCTGCCAAACTAGAATGTGAGGAATTCGGTTCCAAGCTGGGATGCTTACCGAAGTTATTTGAGGCACCATTCACTGATCCGTAATGGGTGCAGCGACCATCCGAGAAAGGAATGGTATTTGAAGTGAGAAATACATCCGGAACCTTACCAAGATCTGAAGGATCGTCTAAGTTTGGGGGACCAGTGATATAACAGCCGTAATGTTGCCCTGATGGCCGTGAGTCGATCGGTTTGGGCTCAAGCTCCTGACGTAAATACACGGGCAGCAGGTTGTTTGTCAAATACCTGGGTTTTAATAAATAAGTGCAAGCGATGTTATGCAGAATAGTAGCACTATGTAATTTAAAAACATAATAATCATACCAATGCAACCAATATATCTAAAGGAAGTGGGTAAAGACGTACTTAGGTCACGAAACCCGCGCCTCTTATAAAACGTGAATGATAGATGTTAGCCAAACTTTTTCAAAACACTAAAAGAAAAAGATCCAACCACCTCAGGAGGTAGAACATTCCAGATATTTGAAACTTTGTAGGAAAAACGATTTCTGCTAATTTGTGCTCACGAAACGAATTCCGTTTCGATACCTTTTTAACCCCATTTTGGCGGAAACTCAGATAAGTTACTAAAATTAACTATGACACTTCATGCAGAAAAATTATATCATTATTTATCTCAATTTAAAACAATCCAATTTCAGTTCTTTATGCTTTTCGGAACAAGAGATGGTTTGCACATTTTGATTGTGGCATTTTTTGAACATTATTATACCAAATCAGTGTACTTAATTTGATAAGGGCCCCGTGGCCACACTAAATCACATAGTTCACCAATTGTAATCGTATAAATACAGCTTTTGCCAAAAAAGAGGCGCCAGACATTAGGTCCATGATTGTGGTGAGCAGGTTCAGTGTGCAAAGTGTTAGCTAACTTACAGGAATTTAACTGTTTTTTATATGCTCATTATGAGCTTAATGTTCAGCTGAGAAATATCTGTAAAATACGTTCAGTTGTACCAAAAAATTCTTGCGTTTGTGCCCTGAATTCATTGCATATACCTAGAAAATGTTGACATTTCAGTGCAGCACAAGCACATCCTAGTTGGTTATCTACCAATCTTGCCCACGTGGCCTGCAAGATAATATGCGTCCTGTAATTATTTGAATGTATCGCCTTACGTTGTTTTTGTCCAGTTTGAGTAGATACACACCTGTTTACGATCGCACTCAGCTCTTGAAGATGCATTTTAATTGGCCTGCAGATAAAGAAATTTCACTTTTCGCACACATTTCTCATGTTTTCACTGTTTTACAGTTCTCCGTAAGTTTGAGGACATTGCTATGAAAGGCTGAGGGCCAATGAACTATATTTTTTACACATTATTTGGCTAACTGATCAGCTACAGTACTCGCCAAAAATGACCGTCGCATTTCGAGCGAGTGGCTCGCTCGAGATTTCGCAATTATTTAAATTAATAGAAAATTCTATTTTTAGAATAAATTTATTTCGAGCGAGTGTCGAGCGAGCGACAGTCATTTTTGGCGGGTACTGTATCTCTTTCCTAAAATATTACTATGTCCAGGTATCCACCTAATGTTAACGTTGTTTATAGCTAAAGCTGTCGTAAAACCGCGTTATATTGTTCCACCAGATGTTAGTTACTGAAGCGATGGTCAATGATTGCAGATTGCTGCAGAGATTGGCTATCAGAGAAAATACGAACATTTTTCAAGCATCCTGATCAGTTTTTGGTAGCATGTTAGAGTGGTATACAGTTCTGCTTGGAAAATTGTTTCGTGGCATCCTAAGTTGTTTCTGTGAAGAGCTTCCACAATTACAACTCCTGCCCCGGATACTTTAGTTGAGTTTCCTTCAATTACAAATCCAATAATAAAACATACTCTTGTTGTCTTCCCTGCTGAGTCTAATTGCTGTCTGACGATCCATGGGATCAATGCTGTCACTAATGTATTTACTATTAAATAGTTTTCGAATACTGTAGTCACTCGGAAAGTTCAGATATGGAACCTATTGTCTTTCTGATTGATAAACCAAATGCCCTAAGTCTGTTCCTTGAAATATAAATTTTTACCGTTGGGTTGATCACGCTGAACGCAGTTACACCAAACATTATTTACTTCGCCGCTGCTGCGTTAGTTTGAAGCGTTTCACAGAAGCACCATAATTACGTATACAAAATTGCCCAAAGTTGAAGCTACGTGACGGTGGCTAGAAATCCACGATAGTCTTTTATTGGGTTCAGCTGATTGCGAATGCACCTTCAAAATCCAACTTTTACGACTACTATTTAAAGATTTAATGTTTATTTTATACTTTAATTTTATGCTTAGCTCCAAGCATTTTATATTTATTGTTATATTTTTCCAATTAAACTGCGACTATCAACCCAAGTGTCACAGCGTATCATCTATTATTGCACTTTTGTGCATTTATGCTAAGACCAAGTATTGAACATCAACAAAAAACCTTATCCAGGGCTGTTTGTAAACGCTTTTGCATCACAATTTCCTTTTCTTCCCAGTCTGAGAAATGAGTCTAGCATATCTACAACAGTTTATCTTTCAGCGATTGTGTACTCGCCGTCGGGTTACGTATCCTACCAAGATTATTCCATTTAAACCCCCGTAGGCACTAACTAAGTAGATTGACATTATTAATGGCATCAATGTTCGTACATAACGTTTTCCAATGAGTCTTTTAGGATGTCTTATCTTATACTTATTATCCTAAGATTATGCTTATACCTGTTCCAGTTTCACCCGTTTGAATGCCTCACAGCATTGCGAGTCTGTCTTCAGTTTTGTTTGGTTATGCATTGTGTATTGGTGTTTAGAGCGGCCTGTATACAGTGGTTTTGCGGTACTTTGAACTGTGTGGTATGGACATCAAGAATACAACATAACCATAGTAAACCTATTCAGGGTTTCCAAGGGACTTCAGCTCGACTGTTGGCGAACACAATTTACTGAGAGGATTTCGTCTGTCGTCACAAAACCCGTTATTGGTGATCAGGGAATAACCAGCAACCGAAACCGACCATTTAAACCCGATTCGAAACCTGGTCTTCGAAACTTATATACAGTAAAACAGACAAAGGAGGAAATAAAGACTCTGTGGATTTAAAATGTATTAAAATAAATTTTACATTAAACTTAATGTATTGCGATGACACTATTGCCTCTGTGGGACTTTGAAGAGGTTGAGGAAGCTAAAATATTTATCTATCAAGATGTCGGTTTTTTATCCCAGGGAAAAATGCTTTCCGCCGTACAGGCTTGTGTAAACTGCGCCAAACTGAATGTTCTTCTTGTAACGCATGGAGCGCAGACTATACAATTTTGCTGTCTCCGATCGGCTCCCTTTGCTAGATATACGTTCGTTACATGTTATTCCGCAGGAAACTTTAAATTATTGGTTTATATGGTTTTAAAAATACATAGGTATACTATAATTTTCTGATCGTTGGCCAAAACACTGTTCAGGCTAGCGTTGGGAAACCAGTGCCCAACCAGTGAGAATGATTTTCTGATCAGAGTGCTGTAAATGAGACAAATTGTGATACTGCTCACACAGTTCCAATACATACAGTTCGTTCCCAAGAACGCAGTTTCTGGCTGGTTTGCAGATATGTTACTTTGCTCCAATGTAGACTGATTATAAAGTTTATGTGCTTCACGCAAATTGTATTAGCCAAGCTTATAGCTGAGCACTTCAATAATCCATACTCTATTATGGTATTCCATTAATGGTTGTTCCATTCAAACAGATTTCTGAATGTGTAAGCTACTACAAGCATCGACTTAGCTTTGTTTTGTTACCAAGCTACTGCGGGTGAAGATGAAAAACTATTACTGAAATTGTCTCCTACTTACGTTTCACGAGGATAATTTGATGAGTTAGTCTTTTCTTTTGTTTGGCTGTATTGGACCTTGATCATTGTGTATATATGACGTATGATTGAACCCCAGATAAAGCAAAAATGTGGACAATTTTAAATAAGATTTTTAAACCATAATTCCGGTTTCGGTATGGATTTTGCCTTTTACCGGAACATAATTTTCGTCGGAACCGGAATTCCGCATACTTCCTGGTGATCACATATACATAATGACAGCTATAAATGAAACTAAGTTTGTTCCTTTTAACTCTAGCTTGCAAGATAGTAGCTTTACAGTATAGCGTTGTGTACCCATATATAATTCATTGATGCCCTGTACGTAATACATAACCAAACTGAAGACGAACTATATTCCATCAGCAATCGGGTTCAATGACGCTAACTCCATTGAACAGCCATGAACTGGCCTGTCCACAGTGGGGGGACACCCCCACTTTCCAAATCCCCCATGTCCGCCCCCCCACTCGGCCGAAACCCCCATGCTCAACTAATTCCAAAATTTTTTTTATGTCTGAAAATTTATGTTTTTTGTTTGCTAATTGTTTTTTAAACATTAATTACCACTATCTATTATGCTAAAATATCGTTTTTAACTTGAAAATACATTCACGGTAGCAAAAATGCATGAAAATATGGAAATATTTAGTATTTTTAAGCAAAATTTATCCTCCCTTTTAATTTTCCCCAGAGATTGAGCATGCCCCTCCCCCCGACTTTTCGGAGGGCTGTGGACAGGCCAGATGAAATATGCACGCTAGACTATAGATAACCAAGTCATTGTATTCACCGTTCAGGAAACCTATAGGCAATTCTTGACGCCCTGCACACAATACATAACCAAACAATAAATTGAAAACACACTACAATTTGGAAATCGGGTTCGTAGAACACCTTGAAACAAGAAAATCTATATAATATAGTTAAGTTAGACTCTAGATAGCAAAAACATAGTATTCAGCTTGGTAACCTAATAGGCACTCATTGTAAGGTAAAGAGGCAATACGATAAGTTTGAAAAATCGTTACGTCTAGCAAAGTGTTAACGACCCATATTGTGGCTCACAGCGGCTTAGGGAGTTGTCAATGATGAGCAGAGTATGCTTAATGGTTTCCGTTTTTTGATGCGAAGCCTGGATGGCGAGATATGGGCTGCGAAGCACGTGTCGCGCGATATGTACCTGGTACCCGTATATATGGCCTAAATTTGGCAAAGAACTTCAAAAAACACGTTTCCCATTTTGAACCTAAAGATTAGGTCGACGCTGTTCTCGTTCACCTAAAGGGCACATCCTCATCATTTTATTTTGCTATTGATAAAAAATTTATCGAAATCCATCCATCCGAAGATGAGGTATGCGTGACAAAAACATACAAAAATCTCCCCTACCGCCCTTGGTGGAACCTCCGCTCGCTTAATTTCAACTAATTCAATCCTATACCACTAGCACACCACTCCATAAAGGAGCTTTACAAGTAAGAAAAAGGATAGCTCGAGTACGTATCGCCCAGGTAATTCCAATAAATCTTTTAAGGCCAAAAAGACCCCTAAAGACTTTAAGCCGTGATTCTTCAATATGCGCGGCTTCCAAGGTTCGTTCTTTATCTAAGAGTAGACCAAGGCAATTAACCTTGTTATCCAATGGAATGATTTCGCCCCATATGCGAATATCCATAATTAAACCGTCAGTAGATGAAAAACCCGGGTTTTACCTACCCTCCCGGGAGGGGATTTCATAATCGGGTATGACGTCATCGCAGATGACGTCATGACATGCGTATATATCAGGGAGTAACCGGAATTCCGGTTCCGGCGAAAATCGTGTACCGGTTGCGGTTCCGGCAAAGGGCAAAAACCATACCGGAACCGGAATTCCGGTTTAAAAATTTTCTTTGAAATTTTCCAAGTTTTTTGCTTCATCCTGTAATTCAAACATATGTAATATATATTATACAATGATCAAGCTCCAATAATGCCAAGCAAAAGAAAAGATTAACTAACCAATTTGCCGTGTGAAACGTAAGCAGGGCACATAATTTGAGTTGGAATTTTTCATAATAACCTGCAGGAGTTTGTTAAATCAAAGCCAGATTGATGCTTGTAGCAGCTATTTTACACATCCAGAAGTCTGTGGGATACGTTTGAATTAAACCGGTCCAACTCGGTAACAGAATATGGCTTACGCAGAAGTACTTAGGGTATGCTTGGCTAACATAAATTGCGTCAAGCACCCGCCAGTGCGCTTGTAAACTTGGTAAATCAGACTAAATTGAAGTAAACTAAAGTTATCTGCAACGCAGCTAGAAACTGATTTCTTGGCAATGAACTGTATTTATTGAAACTGTGCGAGCAGCATCACAGTGTGTCTCATTTATAGCAGTCTGATTAGAATGTTATCATCATTATCTAACTGACGGGTACTGTTTGTCCAATGCTAGCCTAAACAGTGTCTCTGACCATTGATCAGAAAATTACCTTCTATCTTTTATTTCCTCTTAGAATCATATAAACCAATAATTTTAAGTTGCCTGCAGAAGAACATGCAACAAACGTATGTGTAGTAAATGGGGGCGACTGAAGACAGAGCGAAAGTGTGTATTCTACGCTCAAAGCTTTGTAAGCACATTCGATTTGACGCAGTATACGCAATGGTGTATAGTGGAAGACATTTTTTGCTCTGAATGTCCAAAAACCGACATATTTGATCGACAAATAAACATTATTCGCTTCCTCAGTCTCTTTAAAGTTTCAGAAAGGCAATAATACCATCGCAATATATTAAGTTTAATGTAAAAGTTATTTTTAATGCATTTTAAATCCACTATACCTTCATTTCTTCCATCATCTGTTTTACTATATATAAATTTCGAAGACCAGGTTCTGGTTCCGGTTCCGGATCCGGTTTAAATGGACGGTTCCGGTTGCTGGTTCCGGTTCCGGTAAATTTCGATTCCGGTTATTCCCTGGTATATATATACGCACTTATACACTTTAATACACATACAATTATGCACTTCAACCAGACTTTTCGGCCGTACCAAGGGCCTCATCAGGCCGCTGTAGGCTACCGCTACGTTTTGTTTTTCTTTATTGAGAAAATTACATAAACAATAATACAGATGAAGAATAATATATACATACACATATACACACACAACGTATAAAGTATAAATATTAACATATACAGTATCTTATTTATTCCCTTTTAGCACCATATTGGTGCACCAATTGATACTTTCGTCGCCGCGCATGAACTGGGCGGTCGTAGACGAATGCCGTTATGACTACAGTGCCTTCTGTCACCACACATAATATGCAGCCTGGTTCACCTGTCCATCCTCGATAACCAATGACTGTTGAATATTTTAAAGTGTTCCATCCGGTTACCTTGCCGCTTGAAGTGATCATCGCTATTGAACACAGTTTCGTAGATATTTGCTTTGTAATCGTTGATGAGACGTGAATTTCCACTGCAGCGTGACCAGTATGACTATGTACAAAGTGTGTACTGAAGTGAAGAAACATGACAGACTGTTCTCGATGAATGAAAGTGTAAACAGATTTAATAAATTGAAATACACTGGTATGTATAAACATTTCATCCCTGCCAAAGGAATCATCAGATGGCATTAAACCGTATACACGGTATTGGCTACCATTATGTATTTTTCTTTTTACTTCAAATCAAACATATAACACAGCTTAATAATATCATCATAATAATCAACATACAGCATAGGGTATGATAATGATAATTCATACAATGACTGTTTAAAATTGTTTTCGTTCTTCATTATAAATTCAACTGCCTTTATCACCGCTTGTCGTCGTCGTTTAACCTTGATCAAATTTTCTTCCTCTTTCGATCCCCCGTCGATATAGTCGCCTGTTGCTTCACATTGACGTCGAAACTCATCCACCCGGTTTCACCAATAAGCAATTTCCTTCTGAAGATAAACGTTGCGCACGTATTGTTCCATACGCTTCGCGAATGTTGATTCCAATGTATCGTTGATGAAGCACTTTATCCAAGTCGTATGTTGCGATATGTTTCATAAATCTTGCTCCCATATACTGGTTGGTGAATGTGTATCCACGTTAAATACCAACCGATCGTACCATTATAAGTTGTGTTGATATGAAATCGATAAGTTCATAAACATATGTTCAAATACGCCGAATATATAAACCATCTGTGCGTTACATTTAAGACCTTTCGGTGGTTTGAGTGGAACGTTGAAGTGTAGATTTGATGAGGTTTTATTGATCCAATTGATATCGTAGCCTTTTGCCGGGTTCCATTTTTCGCTTGATCCGTTTGTCCAATTGTCGAAGCATGGTTGATGGGTTCTCACACAATTTATATTTAATAATAAAACAATAGTTTCACAAGCAATTGTGATAAATAATACAACACATAGTTTGTGATCCAGTGGTTGACTAAAACGTTTTCTAGAGCTATTTAAGACATTTTATTCCAAAATACTTCTTTATTTGAGTTAATGTTCAATTCAGCTGTAAATTCACCCATTGCAAAAATAACAACAGCCTTCTTCAAGTCTTCTACAAAATTAATAGAAAGTCTCAATTGTCCATCTGGTGGGTTTGAAAGATAATTGCAGCCACTACTATGATCTTTACTTAAATCGGTACAAAATATTTGATAGCCTGCACCTTGTCTAAAGTCAACTTCTGTTAATCCCAAATTTTCTGTTCTGCTGTTTGATGCATATAATGTATTATAAAATAATCCCATATCGTTACCACTCTTACACGGTAGAGATATGTTGTACGGGTATCTGTCATCGTTCATAAACACTGTAAAGCTATTCATATCTGGTAAACTTAACTTAAACAAGTTTGACTTTGGCGCACCAGCATATACCTCTTGCGTTATTCCCCAAATGTATATTTTACGTGGTAATGTGCCTTCGAAGATTGTCCAATCCACATTCTGTAATCCTTTATTTACTGAAAGTGTTTGAATTTTGTACCGTATACTAGGAAATTTCACACCACTACTATTTAGAATTTTATCTTGGTGTTCAAGAGCTTGTTTCGCTAGTCTTGCCTTTGTTATGTAAAGTTTAAAATCATTTATTCGAACTAAAAGTTTATTAGTTGGTTCATGCAGCAGTATCAGTGACGGCAAGCTTCGAGTAAATTTAAACTCAAGTTTACTTTTCGGTGGTAGATAGGTTGGTGTTAACTGTGCATCTGTAACAATGGGAAAGTGAAGTTCACATTTTTGTGACATTGCAGTCAACGCGTTCCTATAAACGGAACCTTCGTTATCTTCCATATCATCAAACATGTACATCTGATCCGGTTTATACAGACATCCTACTAAATATTGTTTCCTTTGCTCCTCAGTCATGTGTAGCATGTATAGAATATATGTCATCCAAGGGTAACGCTTTTGATTGAATGTTATAGGTTCCCCATTAATTTTCACTTCAACTGAAGAAAATAGTGCGTATCCAAACATATTACATGGTGCAAATTTGAGTGCTGTGTCCTTAATCTCTTTCCCATCCCCTTTCAGTATTTGAAACTCAATATATATATGCAAATATTTCTGATATATCAACTAAATCAAAAGCACTTTCACTAATTTTAAAACGAAACGAGTCATCCGTATCAATGCTTGGTAACGTCGTTTCACATGCCATTTCCACCAGCTGTGTTGAGATTATCGATTCCTGAACTTGGTATTGATTTTCCTCCCAGTTAAGTTTTTCGACGCCGCATACGTTTGCCATGTTTGCTTTTCCTCTTCTTGCGATCCTTTTTAAGACTTTTCTTCTTTACATTTTTCTTAACGCTTTTGAATGCTACTGCATCCAATTGTTTTGACAAATTGAAGCACAAAGGTAGCGCCATATTGATGTATAACACTTGCATCAATCCTTTTTAAGAACTTATGAAAAATATAATCGAATAATCATTTTTGCTCCTTGAAAATACTCCACTGGTTTGAATTCACAGTCGACGACCTCAAAACCCAGCACTTTAAACATACAATTATTCAAGTCCAACGACGTGGTATTTTAGGTGCTGATATAACATGTAGCAATGGTTTGTATCTTCCATTCACTAGTCTATCTTTCACAAATGAACCCATAAGAAAGGTAGGTTTGTATCTTCCAAGATCCACACATTTATTCCCAGTGTGTCTTCCATTTTTTAAGTGTACATTCTCAAAGCCAAACAACACTTGAATTTCGGGAAATAATTTTATTTCTGCGTTATCTAGCAAATATACACTAACTATATCACAGCACGGGTTAACAGTAAACTCAATGCTGGTACTGAACATGTTTAGATATGATAATAGATTATCAACTGTATAGTGTCCCTTTTCAACTTTAAATTGTTTCCAAGATTTGTTTGTAAAGTAGTCAATGGTACCTCCTTGTATGTTTACATACCTATCGGGAAGCTGTACATCCAATACTCTAACTCTGGTTGCACAAAATGCCGTTGGAAACTCAACAACCGGTTCGCTCAAGTCACAAACAACTACAACCTCCATTATTGATGATAAGATTTTATTGATGCTTTTTAAGAATATTATACACTGTATTGCACAACAAATAAAAATCATTTGTATATTTACATCCAGTGACTACCACATTCCCACTACTGAAAATCAAAGCAACCCCTTTATTTAAGGTGAGTTTCATGCTATTATGCAATTCAGTTTCATACATTACGGTGTAACTACCTCTTAGTTGCTCGTAAAGATGCGATAGGTTTATTTTAAATCCACTTCTTAGTAAACCAGCTACATTTACAACATGTGCTTGAGGTTTTGAGAAGCATTGATAGTCCAATTTTTGCAATTTTTCTCTCGCTCTATTAAAAATTTCATTTCCTTCAAATTCTGACCTAACACCAACTAATACAAGCTTTCCATTTGAAAAAGTTAATATAGTTCCTCTAGGTTGAAATTTCCAAATACCACCATTAAACCGCAACATATCATAATCAAAATCATCAATTTCACATGATAAGTACATCAAGTCAACACTACATCCAATGTTCGTTGTTATTGTCATATTAGTTATTTCGCTTCGTCTCGAATTTCCATCCAAAGTCCACCCAAAATGTTTTGTCCTTTCCACTGCGAGACATCGCGATTTGACTGATCGTAGATACTTTTGCCGATCCCCCAATACTGATCCCATTCTGACGCCTCCGCTATTAGTGCGTTTTCTGTACCAATGAGTGCCGCTCGTACATGAGCTAGCTGTTGCATCTTTGCACGTAATCCCACTTTCATTATCGACGCTGCATTGTCGTACCACTTGTCCGCATCGAAGTTTTTGATCTGACGACCTAGCTTCTTCTGTTGTGATGGTTTGAATGTTGACATTATCGCCTTGTATGATTCCATGTCGTTGAAGTAACGTGCCTTCTCGCTTTGGTACCACTGCTCGACACAATTGTATTTGACGCCATTGATCATTATCCGTCCCACATTGAAGTTGCTGAAGACGCTCCATCCCGATCGAAATAATACGAGTGGTGTGCCGTCGGTTGTCGTACAATATTTAGTATGTTCCATAACGCTATTTAATAGTAAAACAATTCCTGAATAAAACACGACTGATATCAATGAAACAAAACTAAGAATGATTAGATTTTGAGAATGCAAGACTTTATATATTAACTATCTCAACGCTGATTGGTTGATGTCTTTTTAAGAATATAGTGTTCTCCATTTAGTCTTATGTTCCACAGCTCTACTTTTTCTCCCCCTCCCAAATGCTGATAGGGGTACACCAACGAGTAACGTTTCAAATTTATCAGAGTCAAGAGGTCGAGGGGGTGAAAAGTTAACATCTGATATAAAGTACTTGACCAAATCGAAAATATTGGAACCAACAGTTTTATCTGGGTATATTACTAGGTTGTTATCATTCAACTTTAAATCTTTTATATTGTTTAACATCAGTTTAGCTTTATTTCGTAAATTTTTAGGAAACATAAGTGACAAGTCTGGGTTTTCTTTGCTTTCGTAAATTGTTACATCATTTCTAACTGGTACCTTATCCTGCAGCCCACCATTTTTCATGACATCTAGCCAACTTACTGGTACCACCGCCATTTTACGTGCCATAATGTTTACAAAAGTAATTAATCAAATGTTTAACCACAGTAGGTTTGAGTAACTTTTTCTTTTTAGAAATTGAGATACGTTTACTTGAAATGCTTTTAAGAACTTTGCGTTTGGTTTTACTGTTTTATAAAAGCTGAAACAACTTTAGACGATGATCCACCAAGAAACTTTAACGCTGGTAAATTACGTTCAATATTTCGAGACATAATGCTAATTATATTATAAAGAAATCCTTTTTAAGAGTATACAAACAACTGTTCATCGTCAGGGAATATATTCTGTCTCACCCTTAGTACACTCTCTGTTGCCGGTTTCAAATCAAGAAACAAGTACCCAAACGGTTTTTCGTTGCTTGCTCAAATTCGTTTGATAGAAAATTGGGTTTTGAAGGCCACATTTGCTTTCCCAAGGTATGTATCATTGACTGATCTCGAAAGTTGGGAAACAAAACCATGTACTGAGAATTGCGGGTGATTGTTCGCATATACTTGCCTTCATGGTTCAAGTTTTGGGTTACAAATATCGTACTGAGCTTGTTGTGACGCATGCGAGAAAACGCTGCTGCTAGCTGTTTGTCATTTGCTGCCTCAAAAATTAAGTCGTCTAGTATACAAATTGTATGCCCATTATATGAGGTGAACTCTGTGGGTATACCTTCGCATAGTTCTAAGTTTGGTATTTCATCATTTTAGCTTAAATATCTTGAAATATACTGTAACAGTACAAAATTTTATCTATCTTTACAGCGAAAAGGTTGTGTTTGAGTAATCGATATATCCATAGTGTCTTTCCGCTACCTGTTTGACCACTTAGAACGCACGTGAACGGTAATTCCAAAGGTGGTTGCGGTACGAAAAGGTAACTTGTGGTACGCCATCAGTACCACAACCTTGAACATCAACATGAGAAACTGGTGGTAAATTTTGCGGTTGAGCTCTGCAAGTTTTCTTATGTCTATGCAAATGCTGACGAGAAGTATAAGCACGATTGCAGTCGAGACATACATGATCCATGATTAAGTGCGTTGCTAATTGCTCCTTTTTAAGACATTTGTACCCCTGTGTATCCCTATTCCGTGCCTCTGTAGTGCATCCCAAAATTGAGTTTTGTACCCCTATAGGTGTCGTTGGAACCTCCATGTACCTTTATAGGTGTTATTTGAACCTCCATGTACCCCTGTTTAATACCCCTTAAGGTGCCACTTGTGCCCCTATTATGCACTCTTACGGGTACGCATTGCAACTCTATGGGTACGCCTTGTACCCCTATAAGTACGTTTCAACCCATATGGTTACACTGTATACCCATGTTCTGCAGCCTTACGGGTACGTTTTTTACCCTTAAATAGGTCGCAAATCGCGTTCATGTACCCATGAGTTCATTGATTTGGGGTACCCCAACCACCTTACCAAGTATTCTGGCCCCCTCTCAGTCTTGCGTTTTCGTATTATCTTTTCAATCTTATATGTATCATCTGGAACATAAACTTTTTGCAACTCTTACGCATAAAATTTACCAAGTATAACTTTATTATTAGCATCAACAATCTGATATACTGGTATAAATTGGTTTGCACAAGTTGACCTTAATACCAGGGGCTAGATGATCTCATTCATCGAGAATATTTATTATTTTCGCACGAAGAACATCCATCCACTTACCAGAGCTGAACTGACATCTATATACGTGTTTTGTTTCTCTTAGTGTACAAAACCCAGCAACCACCACACCAACACCAAACAACCCCGAAACCCCAAAAAACAAGCCCCAACAACACAACACCAACCCCCCAACAAACCAACCAAAAAAAAAACAACAAAAAACACACAAAAACACAAAAAAACAAAAAAAACCCCCCCCCCCCCCCCCCCCGCGTTTTGACTGCTACTAGATTCTCATTGAAAATAGATGACATTGAATACCTGGGGTTTGCGACTCACTTTGTGTATTTTTTCTCATCGGTTACTAGATGTACATCGACATACCCCTTAACATTTTCCATTGTCTTACCAAAGACTGCGTTGTTCAAAAGTTTATAGAGATCTTTTTCAAGATCACTTGTTGCTTGCTTGCGCATCTCTGTGTTAAATGTGATATATTTTTCCATCCAAGCCCACCGAAAGAATGAGATGACGCGGTGTACCTTGGTGAGTTTCATGCCTAATTTAAGATATTGTTGAAGGTTTCGAATGTGAAGTTTGTTGTGCTGCTTGTTCCTAAGGTTTGGAACGAGTTTTTCCACTTCCGCATTGCTTACGTTTAGTGATTCTTTGATTTGTGTGCAATAAGACGACAACATGTCACTGGTGATCTTAAGCCGCTCCGACGCAAGGGGGTAGTCGTTATGAATATCATGTAATTCTTCGGGGTATTCTAAATATACCTCCAAAACATAGCCTGTGTCACTGTTTGCATCTACGGTTGCCCAATCAACTGCACCAATCTCATCTTGTGACAACCATTTGAAGGTATGACTCGGTAGTTTCTGTACCATTGACTACCCATACAAATTGTTTGCATCTAGGTACATGATGTAACTGTTGGGTTTTGACTTGTCGTAATCTTCGACGTACGGGTTATTTGCTTTTGTGTGTCGGTGTGATATGACTGACACCCCATCCGGAATACCTTCTTCGAAAAATGAATACATGTCTGCATCATCGATAAGGTCTAAATTAACGCCTGTAAACTTGAGACAAGCATCCCAAGCAAAACTTGGTAAAGTTATATAGTGCACGGGGTTAAGCTGGTATTTACAGAGTGCGAATCGTCTAAAATTTTAAAAGACATCGCATAATAACAAAACATCGGTCTTGAGGTACAAATCGTGGTATTGACCCATGTTGGTTATGCTCATTTCTTCAAACACTTCCTGTGCATGTTGATAGTCATCGTCACTAATGTTATCTCCGGTAAGTGTTGAGTAAAATGCCGGCTGTGATGGTAAAGTCTCATTAAATCGAGTCACGCTGTCCATGTATTCGTAGGGGTATACACCCTTTCGAGCCATGAGACCTGTCTTATCACCAAATGACTTCTTTACTGCGATGAATGGTTCCATGCCTTTCTTTCTAAGATTATCACTGAGGGTGTGAAGAGATGATGGCAGCAACTGAATCGTGTCTATGAAACGAATTTTCCATCTAATTTCCTGTTCATCATCACTTCTATCATCATTACCTGAAATCTACACCCTCAACATCCATCCATCCGCTTTTCACCCCTGATGGAGAACTCGTATAGTCCACGGATATGGGTACTGGCTGTGGGCATTCAAGTTGACCTGATGCATGCTATTGACTTTTGATGACGACTTAAGTTGGTTTTCGCTACGATTTTTCCGCAGTTCGGGCACTCTGTTTTCGCTGCGCGGTACGTGTGGCGTGGGTGCTGCGGGTTCGTCGGGACGGTTCGATTACCCTCGGTGACGGCGACATCTGCGAAGGCTATTCCGTGCCTCCCTGCGCATATTCTTATATGGCGTGCCATGTTTGATCATGACCTTTCTTCTCTACAGACGGGGCAGACCCCGGCCTCGGATCCTTTACATACTTTCCCGTGGTTTCTCCTTGAGGCTTCGCCGTCCGTTACCGTCGCTTTGCAGATTCTACATACGAACCGTCTGTTGGTACCAGTTCGGTGCATCCTTCGTTGGTGTTGTTTTAGTCCCGCCCGTGTTTTGAAGTTCTTGTGGCAGTTATCCCAGTCGCACACGGTGCTATGATGATCGGCTTGGTTAAATTGACTTCATCTTGGCTTATCACCCCTTTGATGCATTCTCCACGGCTGCATCTCCTTATCCCAATGCCCGATGGCTTGCATCCTTTTTGATATCACTTGTTTCCACTTCTTTTTATCGGTTGCTACCTTCTCCACGCAGTCCGGATCCAGGTTGCATTCACGCATCAGCTTCCTCCAGTAGTGGATGGTGGTTTGGCTTCCACCTCTGCTCCCCGTCCCATACCACCCTAGTGTGATCGCCTTTGTAGCCGTTTCGTTTGGCATACGCAACACATGGCCTAGTCGTTCCAAACTCCTCCGCTCAACTTTTTGCCGGATACTATTGACACCCAGGTCCGCTCGAACACCGAACATATTTGTTGCCGCCGCTTCCATCTGCTTGAGAGCCGGTCCTCTTTTCGTGTTCATCCAGACGTAGCGGTAGGCCTTGTCGATGAATTGTTGGAGCTTCTTTAGTTCCCCCAGTCGCCATGGCCGAACCGCGCAGTCGAATAACAAACATGATTCCACGCATGCTTGGACAACCTTGGCCTGTGTCTTCTTTGTTAACTTCGACTTCATCAGTCGTTTCTTCACCGCAAACCAGGCTCTTCCGGCTCTTGCTAGTCGGTTATTACAGTCTTCCTTCCTCCCAATCCAACAGCTCAACATCCTGATCCCCATATTCTCGTCCCGAGCGAAGGTTAGGCTTTCCTCTTCCCGGCGTGGCACTTCTCTTCGAATCTTCTCATTGATGCCTTGATGACTTCTTTTCCATCTGGCAGTTCCTCGTCCATCCCAAGCAGCGTCGTGTCGTCCGCGAACAACGATTCTGTTACTGTTAACCTCGTTGCCGCCGAGTTGAAGAAGCCTGTGCTGCTCATTTGTGGAGGTAATGAGTTGCCAGGCACCCATTGCCAGTCGATTCCCACCGATTTCCCCTGCCGTTTCGCGGCTTTCAAGCGATCCCTAGCGGCTTGTCGCATTGCCTCCGCGTGATATATGTTGAACAACACAGGAGACGTAGCACACCCTTCTCGCAACGCGCGCAGCGGGGTCCATTTCTCGCTGCAATCTCGTCTTCCGAGCACCTTGTACGACGTTTCCTCGTGAAGGCCTTTCAATGTTCGCAAGCATTTCCCCTTCATTCCTTGTCTTTGCAGTAGTTCCCACAACAGTGGTCTGTTAACCCGTGGATACGCTTTCGTTATATTGAGCAGAGTTGCCATTGGTCTGTTGTTTCCTGGGTCTATTCTTGCTTTCTTTACCTCCTCGTTGATGCGGATGATGATTTGCGTGGAGTCGGCCGTTGATCTTCCGCGCCGGAAGCCGTTCTGGTTGTCGTCGATAAGCTGTAGCTCTTCCGCCCATTCGCGCACCCTCGTAGCCATAATCCTTGCCAGAATACGACTACACATTGACAGGAGAGACACCCCGCGGTAGTTGTTCTAATTCTTTTTATCCCCCTTCTTGAATAGCGGAATCACGAGGCCCGTCTTCACCTGTGCACTCCATTCGTTGGGGTGTTGCTCGACCATTTCCCTGATGATATCATGGACCGTTACCAACAGATTGTCTCCTCCGTTTAGCAGGAAGCTCAGCTTCATCGCGTCTTCCCCCGCCGCCCCGTTTTTCATCCGCCTCAACTCTCGTATGAACTCCTCCCCGTCGATTGGGCGATCGAGCTTCTCGACTGCTGCTCTACTGACTTCATTATTCCTCCGTGGAATTCGTCGAATCACTCGGCTATAGCTCGCGGTGTCGCGTTCTCATGTCTTTCCGCCGAAACTTTCGAGAAATGATCTTTGAACTCTTCTGGCGTGAAAGCGTCTGATTTTGGCATTGAGTCGTTGCCCCGGAACCCTAACTTTTTCAGGTTTCGGTACACCGCCCCGGTGTCACCTCTTCGTTCCGCTTCGACGGTCTCGTCGATCATGGAATCCCAACGTTGGGCCTCGAGCCTTTTCATTAGTCGCTTGTGGCTTTTTCGCGCCGCCTTTCTTGCCTTCAGTGCTTCTTTTTCACGATTTCTCAGATTGTCCGTAACAGTGCCCTCGTCTCGAGCTCGTCTCAGTTCCGTTCCAACTTCTTTTGCCACTCGGCATGTATCATTCACCACCCTTCGGCTAGCCTCTATTTCTTGTTCTTTCCCCATCTGCCACGGTGCCAGGCTGTGATTTGGCGTCGTTCCGCAGATCTCTTCCGCAATCGATGGAATCGCTTCTGATATTTGTTCCCACGTCGGGTTTGGGTTCGTACGGATCCCCTCGTCGCAGCGATTCTTGTAGGCCACTCTTCTCTCCCTGTCGTTAAACCTTTCGTCCAATACCCTCTTCCGTTTTGGCTCCTGCCGCATGTAGACTGTTGGCCATTTCATCGGTTGCAACACTGCTAGTTTCGGCCGATGATCGGACAGAGAGTCTTCTTTTATCGTCCTGATGTCCCTCCACAGACGGGACCGTTGTTACTTTTTACCCAAATATCCATCCAATTCATACCACCGTTTCCATGGGTGACTGTACCATGTTCTACGCTCCCCGGCGTTAAAGTAGGAGTTGCAGTAAGCCAAGCCATTGGTGTCGCACCATTGTAGCAGATCACGCCACGCGTCGTTCGTTGTTTTCATTCCGTACGGTCCTGCCGGCGCCGGCTGTCCTTGCCTTGTGTTTTTGTTGCCGATGCTGCTGTTGAAGTCCCCTCGGATGACAAACCACTATTTTGCTGTCTGACATTGCCACCTGGTCCTCCATTTGGCTCCGATAGACGTCGAACTCGTCGTTTCTTGTTCCCCAGATCGGTTGGTAGTATGCAACCAATCTGTAGCGACCGACTGTCACCGCGACTACCCGTTCTCCAATCCATCGTTTACCGCCAGCGGACCGCCACATGTCCGCCCAAGCACCTCGAAGAAGCACACCGACTTTCTTTGAATGAATCATCACAAAGATTTCATCTTCTTGTTCCAACCAGATGATTCCCTCATCTACAGCGGTGATGTCCGTTATCGTCGCAGCGTCAACGTCCATCAGGTTCACATGCTTCATTAGTTGAGACAGTCGGTGTCTGTTGCTTTCCCGGAGTGATGCTCCCTGGACGTTCCAGGTGATGATCCTCGTTCGTCGCCGTGCCTGGTTTTCCCATATCATTCCCCGCTTCCGCTTCTTCTTTTCTCTTCGTATTCTCACCCTCCTTTGCTTCCTTCTCGCCCGATCTCTCACTTTCTTTTCTGCTTTCCATTTCCGGCTGACCCGCATTCCCCTTCAAAGGGACCGGGATTCGGTTCTATGTCGTGCATCAATCGTTGCCAAAACTACAGTTCGTGTGCCCACTTTCGCGTCCACAACCAATAACCCACATCCGAAGATGCAGGACCGCCAAAAGATCTTTTAAAGAGAAAGGTCGGTCGGCTACTTCCGAGCCCCGCTCTGTTCCTCCGATCGCTGACTGCCCGCAGGTCCCTTTGACAGGACTCCGTGGGACCACCGGTCAGAGGCAATGTGGGATTCTTTGTTTCCGTGGTTGGCGACCACAGTCTTCGCTTGCCACCTCGTGAATGT
>JASANE010007755.1:0-34115 GCA_030248225.1 Trileptium ribeirensis
ATTACGTATTGCTAGCTAAATACAAAAGTGTCTGTAACATTTTGGTCAAATGTGTGACACTCCTTAGAAGCACTTTTAGTAAATTGTATATATAGCTGCTTACGGTATCCTGCTGACCCCTCATATTTTGTGGTGTTCAACCGATAGTTGACAACGTCTTGTATACTTTTACAATAATTCGACAGATGTTGTAAAACCATTCCCACAGTGGAATGACCCTATAACCTCCGTCGAATTATTATAGAAAAGGGATCATTATACGCTTATATAATATTTATAGATTTATCCACAAATTCGAGGTTGATAGAAAATAGGTACAATAAGTAGTATAAGGCATAATTACAAACCACTTGTTAAGTTCTTACATATTTTGTTTTGAAATAAAATCACACTGTGCTTTGTTTTCATGGTTGCTAACAGCTTTCCCTAGCTTTTACAGTCGATTTCAGAAATCTTGGGAAAGTGCAAACTCTATTCTGTTATCGACGTGGGTCGACGGGCGTTTTGGTGGTTTACTCTCAAAAGTCGAGGAAATAGCGTTTCAACTTCATTTCACAGAGGCCGGTCCTGACCGGTCCATGGTGGACTACTGCGTTTATGGTTTTTAGTTTGCGGAACTCATCCAGTTTTTTTAATTTCTTCTCATCCTTTGACAAGTTGTAGATTACCTTACCCAACCTTCTACAACTTGACAAGGTACCGTCCATCTTTCTGCCAACTTAACCCCTTTACGAGTATCCTTCCGTACATTCTTGAGAAGGGTCCTATCGCCACCTGTGTAGCTCGATCAATTACGTCTTTACGTCATATCAGTTTTTGACTGCCCTGAGCTTTTCGATATTTTGTGTGGCTGTTTCTAAGATTTCCGTTAAGCTTGACTCTACCTGCTTTATTCTGTCCGCTAAACGACCTTCTGTGCTTACCCATAGCCTGGCCCCTAAAATTTCTGGGCCTCATGAACCCAGCTAAATATCAATGAGAAATTTTTCCATTAATGTTGCTCGTTTGGATAATCGACAAAACACTACGGTATCCGGGGTACCCATGTGGCCCAGGGCACTGGGAAGTTCATGAGTGGTCGAATCTCCATTCCCTGTTGCATCGTTTAATGTGCGAACTCTCGCTCAAAGCGGAGAATTTGTTTTGTTACCGAAAACTCTCTGTGAAAGAAGTATCAGCTTTACCTAAATGAGGTTGTATGAACATAAACATCCCAAGCCCCGGCTGGCTTTGTGCCTGGTCGTCAGACGTTCGCTCTTCGAAGATTGATATAGCGGGGCAAGAAGAATGGCACAAAACTGGAGGTTGCTGTTGGTCTTGACCTTAGTCTACCATGTTAACAAATCAAATATCTTTTTTAATTTACAACTTTCTAGTCCCAACTGTATAATTCTTGCAGCGGTTATCGGCTGTAACCTGATAATGGCTGGTCAGTTTGGCTTATTTTTTGCATGGCATATACAGTGAAAGGATAATAAACATTTGTTTATATATAATTCGTTGGAGTGTATCATTGCAAAAGTCAATTTGCATTGACATCATTCAAATTTTGTTTTTACTAGCTATAAGTAATCCGGCACAGGTAACCCTGAGGGGCAATGCGTTATATCGTTAGGAAAAAGAACAGCTTAGAGCAGAGGGTTCTGGGGCGGCAGATCTTACTTAGGCTTAGTGTAGGTCTCATATTAATGACTTAACCTGAGGTTAAGGCAAAGGCTTAGGCTTAGTATATCGAGAACAGCATTGCATATGCCTTATGCCCTTCAATGTTACCGGTTAGACTAGACCGGTTGTTCTTTGTACTTTGTGAGTGTAGCAGTTTTGGTAGACTACGCAGGGAGTAATTGAATTCGAGTGGAGTGAGCGAGTGGAACGAGAATTTTCAATTTTGGCTCTGGAGGGGGGTTGAGGAGGTCCTGTCTGTGTGTGTGTCTGTGTGTGTCGCACCAGGATATCGATAACCGTTGGGCGGATTTTGATGCACGATAGCTCATTGGAACCGCAATGATCGATTTAGGTGTAGTGACGGAGCCCGATTTTTGAATTTTTTTGCCGTGAGAAAAGTTATGGGGCAAAATGACGTCATTTTGGCCCATTTTTCGGCCACCCCCTCCAGTTTTTGCGACTTTTCTCAATAAGTACACGAGATATCCGCAAACTAATAGGCCTATTCCATGTAACTTTACAAGGGCTTTCCAATGATATATAACAAGTTTTTCAACTACTTGCCAATCTGGAGTCTATAAGCTTATAGTTGGCGCCAAATTTCATATTTGGTGAAAAGCGTGGGAAATGCACCTAAATGTGTGTTTTTTGTTGCTTTTAGTGTCTTATATGAGGTTTCCGGGGCATATAAACTCATTGCAAGTGTTAAAAATATTGTTGGGCAAATATTTTTTACTCTTCTGGCTCATACTTGGCATAAAAAATGACGTTTTCGAAATTTTTCGTGACAAGTCGCGGGAAAAGCACCTGAATGTGTGTTTATTGTTGGTTTTAGTGTAGGATATGGGGTTTTCTGGGCCGACAGGCTCATTGCGAGTGTCAAAAATATCGCGCGGCAAATAGTTTCCACACTTCTGCTTCGGGGGATTGTTCTCACCACTCGAATTCTGGCTCGCAAGCGAGCTTCACTAGTATATATAGACGGGCATGACTTATTGAATTCGAGTGGAACGAGAATTTTGGCTTTGGAGGGGGGTTGAGGAGGTCCTGTCTGTGTGTGTGTCTGTGTGTCGCAACTGAATCTCGATAACGGTTGGACGGATTTTGATGCAAAATACCTCATTCGAACTGCAATGGTCGATTTAGGTGTAGTGACGGAGCCCGGTTTTTGAATTCTTTTCCGTGGGAAAAGTTATGGGGCAAAATGACGTCATTTTGGCCCATTTTTCGGGCTCCCCCTCCAGTTTTTGCGACTTTTCTCAATAAGTAAACGAGATATCCTCAAACTATTAGGCCTATGCCATGTAGCTTTTCCAGGGCATTCCAATGATATATAAAAAGCTTTTAAACTACTTCCCAATCTGGAGTCTATAACCTTATCGTTGGCGCCAAATTTCATATTTGGTGAAAAGTTGGAAATGCACCCAAATGTCTGCTTATTGTTGGTTTTAGTGTCGAATATGGGATTTTCTGGGCCAACAAGCTGATTGCAAGTGTCAGAAATATTGTGTGGCAAATAATTTTCACACTTCTGCTTCATTCTTGGTATGATAAATGAGATTTTTCTCAAGTGTCGGTTTGAATTCTTTAACGTTCTTTTCGCGATCAATTTAGGGTTTTATTGAATTATTAAATTGTTAGTTCATTGTTTTTGTACTCGTTGTATCATGTTTTGTCTACTGCATACGTTGTCTATCAAAAGAGGCGGGCGTAACTATGACTCATCACTCACGGTTTATATAATGCTGCACCTGCGTACTGTGTGTAGGCTTTGTTTGTGTGTGCTTTTTACAACAGACTTCGAGGATTGTTCTCACCACTCGAATTCTGGCTCGCAAGCGAGCTTCACTAGTATTTAAAAGTTAACACGTATGTAGGCTCTATAATATTATAGCTCCTTGTACTTCATCAACTATCATGCACGACTTATATATTGTTAAATCCATGCGTTAAAGTGTTGGAACACAATGTTACCTACGATTAATATTACAACTAATAGTTGTAACATAGCCAGCTGTGCGGTCAAAGATTTAGATCCGCAGGGTTTAATTGGTTTAATTCGTTCTAAATCGTGCTGTCGCACTGGCTTGAACTCGTTACAGCCATGCATACAAACATTTGGACGCCCTGCTGGCTATGCTACAACTATTACTTGGACTATTCGATTTTTCAGATCACATGTTTCATTGAAGACATTGAAAACGCAACTGTTCAGCTAAGCGTCAAGTTAAGTCAAGTACACATAATGGACACACTCTATTTGTATAAATCTTAAACTTTGATACCTATGGACACATCCTGCTTGCCACCAACCATCCCTAATGAAGAATAGCAACCTCCGCCGTTCATAAATTGAACGTAGTTATCTTGTGTGGATCGCTCGATCTGTAAAAACTTTCAATATACATAAGGGTATACCACAATAAATAGAAAAATGGATTTTCAGTTAACTCCCAGACAGAAATTGGTCAATTTTGAGCTTGTGGCGATAACCTTAGTACCGTTCGACTGAGCCCGACGAGCTGGTTCGGAAAATATCCTTATCTGCCATTTTTATGATAAAGTTTTTTTGGGTTCCCAGTACCAGTGGTATTCGATTTTTTTGGTATCTTTGATACCAAATATTTTCGAAAAAAACTTTTTCGGTAAAAATATAATTTTATATATCATTCGAATCGCATTAACGAGCTGACAATTAGCTCAAAATGTTCATTGACTAAGGAGATATTTCTATTTATGTGAAATCCTAAGCCAAGGGCTAATCCCAATTTCGGGCTGGAAAGCTAACCGAAACGACCCACCGAAGTGGCTCATGTGAAGTTTTTTATTAGTTGGATCGCACAAACGTTTTTCCTCTAATCATAACGCTAACTCTAAGCCTATCCATGAAACATGGAAGCTATCCAAAAGCAGTTCAAGTCATTTTTACAATCTTTCAGGTTATGTATGAAACTGGAGATGTTGCTCAATTATGCGATTTAAACGCAGAACTTGTATTAGGCATGATCATAGGGTAACAAATCGCTACCTGCGTACTCGGGTACCCTTTCCGACTGAACTACCCAGATGTCCAATAAGGTATCCGGGGTCCCGTCAATAACTTTGGTAGTTCTTGTAAGCCGCTGTATTTACTCAGATTTACGTGCCTACTACATTCATATTAGTCAGCGAAATCTGCAAAATGTAAATATTAAGGCATCTAGGTTGCGATGTAAACCCTTTTAACCGGAGTTGTTTCCTCTGGCATTCGTCTAATAATGTTAACTTACACATGGTGGAAACGTAAAATAGTGTGAAGAATCACCCAAGGCCAAATACGTTGTCATACTGATCTATGCTACCATATATTAAGAGAGTTTGGAAGTAGAAATGTTAATAATGCCATTATATAATGTACCGATCAAAAGCGGTTGGGTACTTTTTCGTGTTAACGATGTACGGGTTCGGGACAAAATGAAGGTTGGGACAAAAACAGTTGGAAACCTTCTGAGGGGCGAAACAGTAAACCATCTTACGACCCTTGCGCGAGTATGTACTTGCTTGTTACTGCATATTATGTCTACATATACATGCGTGCTTTGTCAACTCAGTAGATCTTATTTGTTCCTTGTTCCCGTATTTATGACGACATATTTAATTTCGACAGTAAACCAAACTAACTCAGACGCATCAAACCTGTTTCGTTTTATCCTCAATATGTTATCTTACGATCTGAAGGGACAAAAATTTTTTTTGACAATTTTGGCTCTAGTGCAATAAAAATATTTTGGTAACTGTCAGTAAAGTCATAATTGTATTTCTGATAGATCATTTTACTTAGGTTGAATAATAATTGAGCAATTTTGCCTTGGAATATTGTGGTCTCATGCCAATGGTCAAACTTCTTGTCACCGTTTAAGATTAAATTATATATACAGGAATCTAAATCATGATTAAACTTAAGATGGAGTTTTATCAAAAGCAAATGCCATTCCGTTTTTGACTGACCACAAAATTCATTTTCGTATAAAAGTACAGAAATTAGTCCGTTTAGTATTTCATACATTATAATTTGAAAATGTTCGCGAACACAGTGTTGTTAAAGTACAGTGTCCGAATTGCATTCGCTAATGGCGTTATGGAACAGAAAAACGTCGAAATTAAATGCGGCAAATAAATCGGAGTTTTGTTTTCTAACAACGTATAGTACATGGTGTCAAATTGGTTTTTAGTGTCAAATTAGTTTTGAATTTTTTTAGTCAAATTAATTAATAGTGTCAAAATTAGTTTTCTAATCAACGTATAGTACATTGTTTTCTAATTTATAGTACATGGTGTCAAAATAAGATGGTTGGCGGCGCATCTTAAGTTTACTCTTGCATAAAATGAGACGAAGTTAATATTTTAGAGCAAATTTTTTTAAACTCACGAATTTAAGACATGTTGTTGATCGTAGTAAGTCCAAGCCACCGTTGATGGCAGTTTTGGCTTTGTTTGACATGCCATTTTTAATTTTATAATATACAGTTTTGTCGGTCCATTTGAACACTGTCTGACCCTGTTCTTCTAAAATATAGATATTAGTAAACGTAATAAATTACAAAAAGTGAGCGGAGCAATTATAAGCAAAGTTCTTTATCTCTTATTTATTTATACATGTTTTCAGCTAAATATTTAATCAATTTATAATAGGTATCACGTTTTAGACAATTGATGTCAAATCTACCATACAAAAAGCTAGCTAGCTAAAAATAGCTAATTAACTACTAATATCAACTAATTAGCTAATTAATCAACTAATTAGGACACATAATAAAATCATAGAACTTTAAAAGTCACATATTCACGATCAAGAAATCGAAAACCCCCGAGCGCAAAGAAATTTTGAGGTGATTTTAAAATTTGCATAAAGTTAACTAATTACCTAATTAATTGATTAACTAATTAGAATATACGGCCAAATTTTAGAGGTTTAGAAATTCATATTCATGATCAGCGACATAGAAAACACCCGTGCGCAGTTGTTTTTCATTGAAAACTTTTCTAAACATTAGCTAATTAATAATTAATTAGTGATTAGCTAATTAACTAACTAATTAGAATTTTTTAACATCCTCGAATAGTAAGAAACACCAGATTCATAATCAATAAAGTGACATGTAATAAACAGACCAAAATAATAGCTTTACACTAATGATTGATTGAAAAAACTATCAAATTTTGTCTGGAAATGCTAAAAATAAGCTAACACGTTTAATTAATTGGTTAATTATGCAAGAGTAAACTTAGATGCGCCCCAACCATCCTCATTCGGCATCATATACAAAACGTTGTTACCGAAAAAACTTGGATTTCAATAGCCGTAGTTAATTTCCACGTATTTCTGTTCCATAACGATATTAGCGAATGCAATTCGGCCCCTGTACTTTAACACCAATGTGTTCGTGAACATTTTCAAATTATAATGTATGCAATATGAAATGGACTAATTTCTGTTCATTAACGCAAAAATGAAATTTGTGTTCAGTGAACAACTGAATGGTAATCGCTTTTGTCAAAAAAGGATGGTAAGGGGCGCAGCTTAAGTTTACTCATGTATTATTAATTAACTAAAAAAATTTGGCAAAAACTATTACATGTCTTGCACCTGAAAGATATTAAGGCTTTCAAACAAAAAAATTAAATTGGCCCAGTAGTTTTTGAGGAGTTCGATGGACGCACGCACTTATGGACGGACAGACAGTGCCGATTTTTCCCTCTGATGAAAACAAAAATCAGCTTCGCTGCGCTCAGTTATTTTATATACAATATATATTATATATATTTTATTTATATATATATTTTATATATAATATATATTTGATTTTATATATTTTTATTTGCTATATACAAAACTTTTGTAGAAACTCTCGTTGATTGGAAATGCTGCTGAAATTCGCTACATAACACTTCCGTTCGCCGCTTTATGATAATTGCAAATTTAAAAATATAAAACATTAAGTGAAGAAATAATTTGGAAGTTTAAAAAATTGCAATCACACGCCTGCTGTTCGTTCCAACTATAGTATGACAAGTAAACATGAAAATATTTAGTGCGACGTTTACTTCGAAAACGAGCCAGTGTGTGGAAGTTTTTTCCCTGTGGCGTATTTTGTGCACGCCATACACCTCAGCCGGAGGGCGCCTCGCGTCAGATAAAGGGCCCGCGCCTGCCAAAAAATAGAAAAAATGAATGTTTATAAATCCGCGAGTGGCATGTTTTTACGTAACGGTAACACAACAGGAACCCTTGTCATTGTGAATATGATTTGTTTGCTACCTGTATTTCAGCCGTAGTTTATAGCTGTTTCTCACTGAATCACTGTTTCAACTATCATTTTAGTAAATCGTAAATGTGCCAAGAGATCGCGCCAGGGATCGGAAATACAAAGGTGGGGCCGGAAAAGCAAAAGGAAACATGATAGCAAGAAAACATTAACACGTGTCCATGTGCTGAAAATATCACAATTTGGTTTTGTAACAACGGAATCATCATCTCAACATAGCACTGGTGATGATGGGAGCAGCAACGCCGACGGCCCTGAAGATATGCAACAACAGGAAACCCAAGATGTCTAGATACAGAGCGAAGATGAGCAAATGACTCATCTTAACATAGCACCGGTGATGATGGGAGAAGCGACGCCAACGGCCGAGAAGATGTGCAACAGGAAACCCAAGATGTCTAGATACAGAGCGAAGATGAGCAAATGATTCATCTTAACATAGCACCGGTGATGATGGGAGCAGCAACGCCGACGGCCGTGAAGATATGCAACAACAGGAAACCCAAGATGTCTAGATACAGAGCGAAGATGAGCAAATGACTCATCTTAACATAGCACCGGTGATGATGGGAGCAGCAACGCCGACGGCCCTGAAGATATGCAACAACAGGAAACCCAAGATGTCTAGATACAGAGCGAAGATGAGCAAATGACTCATCTAAACATAGCACAGGTGATGATGGGAGCAGCGACGACAACGGCCGTGAAGATGTGCAACAGGAAACCCAAGATGTCTAGATACAGAGCGAAGATGAGCAAATGATTCATCTTAACATAGCACCGGTGATGATGGGAGCAGCAACGCCGACGGCCGTGAAGATATGCAACAACAGGAAACCCAAGATGTCTAGATACAGAGCGAAGATGAGCAAATGACTCATCTCAACATAGCACTGATGATGATGGGAGCAGCGACGTCGACGGCCGTGAAGATGTGCAACAACAGGAAACCCAAGATGTCTAGATACAGAGCGAAGATGAGCAAATGACTCATCTCAACATAGCACTGATGATGATGGGAGCAGCAATGCCGACGGCCGTGAAGATATGTAACAACAGGAAACCCAAGATGTCTAGATACAGAGCGAAGATGAGCAAATGACTCATCTTAACATAGCACCGGTGATGATGGGAGAAGCGACACCAACGGCCGAGAAGATGTGCAACAGGAAACCCAAGATGTCTAGCTACAGAGCGAAGATGAGCAAATGATTCATCTTAACATAGCACCGGTGATGATGGGAGCAGCAACGCCGACGACCGTGAAGATATGTAACAACAGGAAACCCAAGATGTCTAGATACAGAGCGAAGATGGGCAAATGATTCATCTTAACATAGCACCGGTGATGATGGGAGCAGCAACGCCGACGGCCGTGAAGATATGCAACAACAGGAAACCCAATATGTCTAGATACAGAGCGAAGATGAGCAAATGACTCATCTCAACATCTCACTAATGATGATGGGAGCAGCAACGCCGACGGCCGTGAAGATATGCAACAACAGGAAACCCAATATGTCTAGATACAGAGCGAAGATGAGCAAATGACTCATCTCAACATAGCACTGATGATGATGAGAGCAGCAACGCCGACGGCCGTGAAGATATGTAACAACAGGAAACCCAAGATGTCTAGATACAGAGCGAAGATGAGCAAATGACTCATCTTAACATAGCACCGGTGATGATGGGAGCAGCGACGTCGACGGCCATGAAGATGTGCAACAACAGGAAACCCAAGATGTCTAGATACAGAGCGAAGATGAGCAAATGACTAATCTTAACATAGCACCGGTGATGATGGGAGCAGCAACGCCGATGGCCGCGAAGATATGCAACAACAGGAAACCCAAGATGTCTAGATACAGAGCGAAGATGAGCAAATGAATCATCTCAATATAGCACCGGTGATGATGGGAGCCGCAACGCCGACGGCCGTGAAGATGTGGAACAACAGGAAACCCAAGATGTCTAGATACAGAGCGAAGATGAGCAAATGACTCATCTCAACATAGCACCGGTGAAGATGGGAGCAGCGACGCCGACGGCCGTGAAGATGTGCAACAACAGGAAACCCAAGACGTCTAGATACAGAGCGAAGATGAGCAAAAGACTCATCTCAACATAGCACCGGTGATGATGGGAGCCTCGACGCCGACAGCCGTGAAGATATGCAACAACAGGAAACCCAAGATGTCTAGATACAAAACGAAGATGAGCAAATGACTACTGAATTCTTTCCTGCATTCAGTGGGTTGTACTACTATATTAGGATGTCATTATCCGCGCTCCAGCAACCAAATTTGAAATTTCTACCATTCGATGACATAACACCCTTTGCTAAATGCCGCGTCGTAGTTTGTCAAAAGCATAATAACGAATGTTTGGGCTGCTAAGATCTAATCTTGGTGTATCTTGTATTATGTAAAATCACAGCGCATATGTCGAATAATTTCATAATATAAGCTCCGAATCCAGCTGCCTCGGAATTCGACGCGTTACTAATTATATTTGTTGTCAGTTTAGAAAATATCTTCGATTTTGCTAAACTTCTTACCTTTGCTTAATATAGCGCTTTTAGGGTTAGTCCGCACTCCAGCAACCAAATTTGAAATTTCTACCATTCGATGACTGCTAAATGCCGCATCGTAGTTTGTCAAAAGCATAATAACGAATGTTTGGGGTGCTAAGATCAAATCTTCGTGTAGCATGTATTATGTATAGTTACAGCGCATGTGTCGAATAATTTCATAACATAAGCTCCGAATCCAGCTGCCTCGGAATTTGACGCGTTACTAATTATATTTGTTGTCAGTTGAGAAAATTCCTTCGATTTTGCTAAATTTTTTACCTTTGCTTAATACAGCGTTTTTAGGGTTGATCCGCACTCCAGCAACCAAATTTGAAATTTCTACCATTCGATGACATAACACCCTTTGCTAAATGCCGTGTCGTAGCTTGTCAAAAGCATAATAACGAATGTTTGGGCTGCTAAGATCTAATCTTGGTGTATCTTGTATTATGTAAAATCACAGCGCATATGTCGAATAATTTCATAATATTAGCTCCGAATCCAGCTGCCTCGGAATTTGACGCGTTACTAATTATATTTGTTGTCAGTTGAGAAAATGCCTTCGATTTAGCTAAATTTTTTTACCTTTGCTTAATACAGCGCTTTTAGGGTTAATCCGCACTCCAGCAACCAAATTTGAAATTTCTACAATTCGATGACATAACACCCTTTGCTAAATGCCCTATCGTAGTTTGTCAAAAGCATAATAACGAATGTTTGGGGTGCTAAGATCAAATCTTCGTGTATCATGTATTATGTATAGTTCAGCGCATATGTCGAATAATTTCATAATATAAGCTCCGAATCCAGCTGCCTCGGAATTTGACGCGTTACTAATTATATTTGTTGTCAGTTTAGAAAATATCTTCGAGTTTGCTAAATTTCTTACCTTTGCTTACAGCGCTTTTAGGGTTAATCCGGACTCCAGCAACCAAATTTGAAATTTCTACATTCGATAGCTAAGGCCACGCCGAAGGTTGGAAACGTTGAAATAGCTAAGGCCACGCCGAAGGTTGGAAACGTTGAAATAGCTAAAGCCGCACCGAAGGTTGCAATCGTTGAAATAGCTCAGGCCACGCCGAAGGTTGGAAACGTTGAAATAGCTAAGGCCACGCCGAAGGTTGGAAACGCTGAAATACCTAAGGCCACGCCGAAGGTTGGAAACGTTGAAATAGCTAAGGCCACGACGAATATGGGAAACGTTGAAATAGCTAAGGCCGCGCCGAAGGTTGGAAACGTTGAGATAGCTAAGGGCACGCAAATGAGTGGAAACGTTTAAATAGCTAATGCCACGCCGAATGTTGGAAACATTGAAATAGGTAATGCCACGCTGAAGGTTAAAAATATTGAAATAGCTAAGGACACGCCGAAGATGTCTAGATACAGAGCGAAGATGAGCAAATGACTCGTCTAACATAGCACCGGGATGATGGGAGCAGCGAGGCGTCGACGGCCATGAAGAGGCAACAACAGAAACCCAGAGCAATACCAGAGCGAAGAGAGCAAAGACAACTAACATAGCACCGGGAGAGGGAGCAGCAACGCCGAGGCCGCGAAGAAGCACAACAGGAACCCGGAGTATAAATTCCAGAGCGAAGATGAGCGAAATGAATCATATCAATATGGCACTCGTGAGTGATGGCAGCCGCAACGCCGACGGCCGTGAAGATGTGGAAACAACAGGAAAAGCCCAAGATGTCTCAGATACAGAGCGAAGATGAGCAAATGACTCATCTCAACATAGCACCGGTGAAGATGGAAGCAGCGACGCCGACGGCCGTGAAGATGTGCAACAACAGGAAACCGAAGACGTCTAGATACAGAGCGAAGATGAGCAAAAAGACTCATCTCAACATAGCACCGGTGATGATGGGAGCCTCGACGCCGACTGCCGTGAAGATATGCAACAACAGGAAACCCAGGAGAATGTCTGAGATACAAAACGAAGATAGCAAATGACTACTGAATTCTTTCTGCATTCAGTGGGTTCTACTACTATATTAGGATGTCATTATCCGCGCTCCAGCAACCAAATTTGAAATTTCTACTCATTCGATGACATAACACCCTTTGCTAAAATGCCGCGTCGTAGCTTGTCAACCATAATGGACGAATGTTTGGGTTGCTAAGTATCTAATACTTGGTGTATCTTGTATTATGTAAAATCACAGCGCATATGTCGAATAATTTCATAATATAAAGCTCCGAATCCAGCTGCCTCGGAATTCGACGCGTTACTAATTATATTTTGTTGTCAGTTTTTAGAAAATATCTTCGATTTTGCTAAATACTTTGTACCTTTGCTTAATATAGCGCTTTAGGGTTAGTCCGCACTCCAGCAACCGAATTTGAAATTTCTGACATTGCATGACTGCCAAATGCCGCATCGTAGTTTGTCAAAAGCATAATAACGAATGTTTGGGGTGCTAAGATCAAATCTTCGTGTAGCATGTATTATGCTATAGTTACAGCGCATGTGTCGAATAATTTCATAACATAAGCTCCGAATCCAGCTGCCTCGGAATTTGACGCGTTACTAATTATATTTGTTGTCAGTTGAGAAAATTCCTTCTATTTTGTTAACTTTTTTACCTTTGCTTAATACAGCGTTTTCAGGGTTGATCCGCACTTGAGCAACCCAATTTTGAAATTTCTACCATTCGATGACATAACACCCTTTGCTAAATGCCGTGTCGTAGCTTGTCAAAAGCATAATAACGAATGTTTGGGCATGCCAAATCTAATCTTGGTGTATCTTGTATTATGTAAAATCACCAGCGCATATGTCGCATAATTTTCATAATATTAGCTCCGAATCCAGCTGCCTCGGAATTTGACGCGATACTAAGTATAATACATGTCAGTTGAGAAAATGCCTTCGATTTAGCTAAATTTTTTTACCTTTGCTTAATACAGCGCTTTTAGGGTTAATCCGCACTCCAGCAACCAATTCTGAAAATTTCTACAATTCGATGACATAAAATACCTTTGCTAAATGCCCTATCGTAGTTTGTCAAAAGCATAATAACGAATGTTTGGGGTGCTAAGATCAAATCTTCGTGTATCATGTATTATGTATAGTTCAGCGCATATGTCGAATAATTTCATAATATAAGCTCCGAATCCAGCTGCCTCGGAATTTGACGCGTTACTAATTATATTTGTTGTCAGTTTAGAAAATATCTTCGAGTTTGCTAAATTTCTTACCTTTGCTTACAGCGCTTTTAGGGTTAATCCGGACTCCAGCAACCAAATTTGAAATTTCTACATTCGATGACTGCTAAATGCCGTATCGTAGTTTGTCAAAAGCATAATAACGAATGTTTGGTGTGCTGAGATCAAATCTTCGTGTATCATGTATTATATATAGTTCAGCGCATATGTCGAATAATTTAATAATATAAGCTCCGAATCCAGCTGCCTCGGAATTTGACGCGTTACTAATTATATTTGTTGTCAGTTGAGAAAATACCTTCGATTTTACAGAATTTGCAAGCCAGCCGCCGATCGCTTATTCCTAGCCGACACTAGTATCAAGGATTTTAGTTTTTTTTCAAAAGCTATTTATTCAGTTTTCTGCAATTAGCACATTTATACTACACCGAATTAATTTCCCGGCTGGCCTGTTAGTACCATTTCAAGCCAGTGCCCAATACTAGTATCAAATATTTTAGGTCTTTTTTCATTTCTTTTTGTTTGTTTTCGCACAATTAGATTGACGTTGTTTCATGCAACAGAGGCGGATTGAAGGAGCAAATGGAAGGCGACATTGTTTGGGGAAATAGGACGCGTGCCGACTACATTAGAGCATGGAGTATATCTGATCCAGAAGCTCAAGATATTGCTATTCTTGGTAAATACATTTTGACCACTGGTCTATTAACATTAAAATAATTTCAAAGCTTGAACAGTTTAAACAGAATAAATTTGACGATTGACATGTATATAAAAGTAGCAAACCACAATTTTAGAGCTGACATTTTGTGCTATGACATTCCATGGTTTATACAGCCATATTCTGACGTCAACATGGAAACTAAATTACATTAAACTTTTTCATATATGTGAGCACCCCAAACATTCGTTATTATGCTTTTGACAAACTACGATACGGCATTCAGCAGTCATCGAATGGTAGAAACTTCAAATTTGGTTGCTAGAGGTCGGATTAACCCTAAGAGCGCGGTATTAAGCAAAGGTAAAAAATTCAGCAAAATCGAAGGTATTTTCTCAACTGACAACAAATATAATTAGTAACGCGTCAAATTCCGAGGCAGCTGGATTCGGAGCTTATATTATTAAATTATTCGACATATGCGCTGAACTATATATAATACATGATACACGAAGATTTGATCTCAGCACACCAAACATTCGTTATTATGCTTTTGACAAACTACGATACGGCATTTAGCAGTGATCGAATCAATTTCAAATTTGGTTGAGATACGATTAAAGCGCTGTAGCAAAGGTAAGAAGTAGCAAACTCGAAGTATTTTCTGGAGTTTGACAAATATAATTAGTAACGCGTCAATTCCGAGGCAGCTAATTTAAAGAACTTATATTATGAAATTATTCGACATATGCGCTGAACTATACATAATACATGATACACGAAGATTTGATCTTAGCACCCCAAACATTCGTTATTATGCTTAGCAAAGTACGATAGGGCGTTTAGCAAAGGGTGTTATGCATTCGGAGTTGTAGAAATTTCAAATTTGGTTGCTGGAGTGCGGATTAACCCTAAAAGCGCTGTTAAGCAAAGGGTGACAGAAATTTAGCAAACTCGAAGGTATTTTCTTATTTAAACTGACAACAAATATAATTAGTAACGCGTCAAATTCCGAGGCAGCTGGATTCGGAGCTAATATTATGAAATTATTCGACATATGCGCTGAATTTTACATAATACAACAATAAGAAAGTTTTGTACTCCGTCTACAATTTTAAGAAACACGAGATCATTTTGTGCTGTTGCAGTAATATTAAGTACAATTTTTCAGTTATGTGTTATATAAATATACATTTTATTTAAAGTTTACTATGACAAAACCTAAAGGCGTGTTCACACGCTCAAACTTTTTGCTCAAATTTTGAGCTCAAAATTAAAGCTCAAAATTTTATCAAATTTTGATCAAAATTTGACGGTGATTTTTCAATGAAAATGGCGATATTTCAAAATTTGCAATCTAAATTTGAGCTCAAACTTTTTCAGGTAATACATCTCGTCCATGACTGGTTACAGGAATATTCATGAAATGTTTGAACAGAGTTCACAAGTTCACGTGTTCAAACTTGCAAAGCAAAAAAGTTGCTTTAAAATTTGAGCTCAAATTGTGATCAAAATTGAGCAAAAAGTTTGGTGTGAACACGCCTTAATACAGCACAATTCAAAAGCGTGTTTACTGTAATGAATATTAGATCCGTGTGTACGCAAATATGAATTTTCAGTGAATATATCAGAATATTTTCAATATTAGAGTACTATAAATATTAGAGTATATAATTTATTTTTTGGTGTATTAAAAGTATAGGCAGACGAGGCACGGGCTATAAAACCGAATTTTGATAAAGTTTTGGTTTATAACGTCTTCTTAGAAATGTATAATTGTAAATGGTGAGAAAATATGTACATAATGATAAAAGCCTCAATTCAACATTTTAGACCAAAGTTCGTGTAAATTTCGTCGATATAATTTATGGCTTTCTGGCTCTATTTGGTACAAGTATTCATTGCGCATGATTGTGGCAGGCGAATACCGCCGAGTTTATCCTAATTGTGGCTACAGTATAAGGGGCGAAAAATGTTTTCTGTACCTGACTCGCCCAAACGCTTCCGTTATCGTATGTATATTTGCAAAGAATACTCAATAAAGCGAATAACAAAGGGGATACACTTGTTAGGTTTTGCACTTTGTACGTGAAATGGATCGTGATTTTATTTCCTTGGCATTTTCCTCTAATGCTTTTTGGATTTATGTTTTGTAAAGTTAAAGTTACCATTTGTTTATGAAATTTGCTTTTCATTATAAATGTGAATTGTACAGGCACTCTATGATCTCTCACAAAGCATTAAAACAGCAAACGTAAATTACTTTTATGTTACCTTAATTTATCGATATCAACAACATGATCGTTGATGAACCCACGGATTCAACACTATGTAAGTCACACAGTAGGTAATCAAACTGCCGTAAGATTGTTAACAAAGATTTGCAAAATCATTTTTCATGTTCTTTACAATCGGGGTTTATTTACTATATTTCTGACAAAAATGTGCGGTAATGTTACGTTTATGAGAGTAAGTTATACGCATGTTGTGCCGTGCTGTATATGCTAAAGCTTAAGCCTTAGCATGGGCGCAAAACACCGGATGATTCTTGGAACGCGTCCACCCTCCCCCAAGAAATCTAACAACTTGGCCAATAATGTATATATGCATAGACAATTATGACGGTGGACGGACATGCAGGTCGACCCCACCAGAAATGTACGGTGTATTGAATATCAAGCATCTATGCGCATATAAAGTCATTGTGACCAGCATGCATAAAAGCATGTATACAGCAGTTGCATGATAGTAATCAAGCCCATTGCGCTCCGCACTTCATGTTTTTCTTACCGCGCCCCGTTGCTCAGGTTTTTCGAGCCTTAGCCTAAGCTTCATATATTATATCTATGATGCTTACACTTAGCCAAGCACTTAGCCGACAGGCTGCTGCCGAACACTCTAACTTCGAACCCTTCGTACGAAGCTGGTCTTTAATCATAGAACATATTGCCTCTAAACATGGCATGGTCCAAAATATGTATCATTTGTGGTACAAGCAACTTAGATTCTTGGTCAACTTACAATAGTTTTCAACCTGCATCAACTATGAGCTGATAGTTATACATATTAGAAGCGCATTCCTTGCAAGATGCTGTTGGATTACGTCAGGACGAAATATACAAATATTTAACGTTGGGTGTTATAGACCCTAGGTCTATAACAAACATTAAATCAAAAAATGAGAATTCAAAGTAAACTCAACATCGAAAGAAGCCTTCGACACGGAATTTCTCACAAAAGTCGATGCCGTTCGGCAAATCGAGCCATAGGTATATAGTCCATTAACCCTTCTTCTGTGGAAATATATTTAGTAAAATTGATAAATTTTGTTTACACAGGTAGTTTTTGCTTGCTCATAATAGAAGGACATATAATTCAACAACTTTAGTGTTCTTTACTTTTTAGTTCAACAACAATAAATTCAGAAACAACTAAGCGGGCTTGAATAATTATTTTATATTTGATGTGCCTTTGAAGTTAGCATTTTCATGCATGCGTGCTTGCCTGTAACTCCCCCGGTTGAAGAGCTAGTGTTGAATAGTCCTCTTTTACATGCCAAATTCAATTCAACTTTGCATGTGATCATTTGTAACTTCAGAATAGGTGGATCGATTCATCCAAAATTTTCACAGAGGTTATGATCTTTATGTAACATAAATTTGTGTTTGTTTCGGTGGTGTAACAGACACAAAACTGGTATATTGTGCCAAAATCAGCGCAATCTGTGGTCTTTTTATTTGTAATATGGTAATGCATGGACCCACTTGACTCAAATTTAGGTATTGTATAAAATTTATATATCAAACATCAAAGGACTAACAAGAATTCCACTCTACATTCTGCAAAACCTTTAAGGGCTAAAAGTGAACAACTTGAACCAAAGCCCCTAAAATTTCACTCCTATTATAAGTAGCTTCGTAGTGGGTAGGTGAACACATTTTTCTACTATTTTCACTACGCATGGGAACTTTCGGGTTACATATTGCATTGTTACACATTCATGTATCATGGTCAACTGAGGAATAATGGTTCAAACTTTAAACTTGATGATACAATCAACGGAAAAATTACATTTGCCATCTGTATTCGCGTATGAATGCCTATTTTAATTTCACTATGTTTTCGTAATCATTGTCCGATTCAGCACAATAATAATGTCATCCATCATCCTAGTATTCCTTGATTAGAATTGTACAATGGGAAGAACTCATTATTTATATTCAACGTTTATCAATTGCCAAAATGTATTATCGACTGCCAAAATGAATAGTTTGCTTCAATTATTCATGATTCTATAATGTATACTTGTAACACAGCTTATATAGTTAAGACCGTGCATCAAATTGACTTAACGCACGGTTAGCTAAATTAGCTGTATTACAAGTCAGTTGTAGCACAGCCAGGCGTGCGTCTGATGATTTGTACGCACGGTTGTGTTGTTTAACTCGTTCAAACTCGTGCTGACGCACTCGTCTGAACTCGTCACAACCGTGCGTACAAATCACTTAACGCACGATAGCTGTGCTACAACTATTACTTGTGGATATCGTATATCTGTGCTACTTATTTCGTGCCGGTAGTATGTTAAATTTTCCGGAGAACTCACGTGTACGGTACTGCTTTCTGACTAGTTATATGATGCAGAAGTTAAGTTGTAAAACGGTCCTAGCGAAGCATCTAGTAATGTCAAATGATGAAACGCCAAATTAACACTATTTTAGTTTTATTTATATCTCATTCTATAAGTTATGCAGCTCCAAACGATAAAAAATAGATTATTTCACAACCTTTTAAAGCTTCGTAATAACATTATATCTCACCTGCCAAACGAAGAACGCATAAATTATACAAGCAGTGCGGTATATTTTACATGATCTATAGATATTGCGGTTCACAATATAAGGCTGCACACAATCGCTTATGCGTTAATTGATCAGGATCCGAAAGGCTTGAGTTGAAACGAACTATTAATACAATATCTAATTTACTGTGTCAATTAAGAATTTATTTATACTTTAAGTAAATTTTTGCAAATATCAGCGTATCTGGATTGACATACAGATGTGCGAATTATAATTTGAACTTTGTAGCACGCTGTTTGAGAATCGAAAAGATTCTTCCTTTCCCCAGTTTTTATTCCAACGTCGTCCCCCGTGGTACAAAAATCTAGTAATCATCGTAAATTATACTACGCCGTTTGAGAATAAAAAAGATTCTTCCTTTCCTCAGTTATTGCTCCAACGTCGTTTGCTGCTGTGTAAACAACTTAGCAATTATCGCAAATTTATACCACTCTGTTCGGGAATCGAAAAAATTGTTTGGTACCTAAGTTATTGTTCTAACGGCGTCTGCTATGGTGCAAAAATCTAGTAAGCATCGTAAATTATACCATTCTGTTTGGGAATTGAAAAGATTCTTCCTTTTCTCAGTTATTACTCCAACGTCGTTTGCTGCTGTGTAAACAATCTAGAAAGTATCGCAAATTTATACCACTCTGTTCGGGAATCGAAAAAATTGTTTGGTACCTAAGTTATTGTTCTAACGGCGTCTGCTGTGGTGCAAAAATCTAGTAGGCATCGTTAATAATTATACCACTCTGTTTGAAAATTGAAAAGATTCTTCCTTTCCTCAGTTATTGCTCCAACGTCGTTTGCTGCTGTGTAAACAATCTAGAAAGTAACGCAAATTTATACCACTCTGTTCGGGAATCGGAAAAAATTGTTCGGTACTTCAGTTATTGTTCTAACGCCGTCTGCTGTGGTGCAAAAATCTAGTAAGCATCGTAAATTATACCATTCTGTTTGAGAATTGAAAAGACTCTTCCTTTCCTCAGTTATTGCTCCAACGTCGTTTGCTGCTGTGTAAACAATCTAGAAAGTATCGCAAATTTACACCACTCTGTTTGAGAATAGGAAAGATTGTTCGGTACCTCAGTTATTGTTCTAACGTCGTCCGCTGCGGTGCATAAAACCTAGTAAGCATCGTAAACTATACTACGCTGTTTGAGAATTGAAAATATATTTCATCTCGGTTATTGTTTCAATGTCGTCTGCAGTGGTGCAAAAAATCTAGTAATCGTCGTAAATTTATACCACTCTGTTTGCGAATCAAAAAGATTGTTCGGTACCTCAGTTATTGTTCTAACGACGTCTCCTACGGTGCAAAAAACCCAGTAAGCATCGTAAATTATTGTTTTCGCGAACGGATAAAGCGAATCCGGCTGTGGACCTTAATGACTGTGTAATCTTACTAATTTCAAACAAAATACTAAAATGGAAATGCGCCTATAACGGTCGTCCATATAGATTCTAGCGGTCTCGCTCTAACCAGACGAACCATGACTTGTTATCGTTTAACATGCGTTTTAGTTTGTTACCCAAGTTATAAAACTTCAAACCGTCCAATCCTAACAAAACATACGAGCTAACAGATCAAAAAGGTAAAATTTGACAAAGATAATTTTATTTACGACTCATCCAGCATTTATTTTGTTTTTCATTGAGATAATTGCACTTTAAAGAGTACTATAAAAATATGAAACAATGCTATGTCTTAAAATAACTGAGAAGAAATGTTCTGCATATTTTTGACATTCTTTAAAATCTAGCTGCATTTTATTTGTATTTTACTTGCTTAAACGATTTTTATAATATACCTCTTCGAACACCCCGTCACTAGGCTGTGCATTTTAACCACGTAACACACGCCCTCTAAAGGTTATTTAAAACCCTTTGATGCTTGATGAACGAATGTGTATTTCGTACAATATTAAACAAACTTTGCTGCGTCGGTAAATTGAACGTGCATCGCTGTATGCAAGTCTGTTACGTCAGCCACTAAGCTATATAGTAGCTTTTGCTCTGTGATTTTCGTAAAACGACAACACTCAAGGAAACGTACAAAACACCACAGATATTGCTTGTGTAAGACTTTGATAACCACGCTAGGTCTATTTGGACCCATTATGTTTGAAACTCTTAAATCAAATAATTATCAATTTTATCTCATTTCAAGCCACATCTCTTCTTTTGGTAGCCTCGTTTCAAAAGCTGCTATTATTTGTATCTCAGGTTTTGTGTTTGTTTTGATAAAGCAAAACGTTTTGCGGCAATTTATTTTTTTAACAAACACCTGTTACTGCCATAAGGTCTGAATCACTCTTGTGTGATTGCTTAGATTTGGGTTTTTAATGTCAAGAGAAGTCATTAAGGTTCGCAGCATATATCTCGTCAAAATCGTTAAACGACCTATATTTATGGGCCTCATCGTTGAGTGATTTATTTTTCCGGCAAAATCAACCAACTCATTTAGTTTGTTTGTTTGCTTACGGCACAATCATTGTTTATTTTTTGCGAGCTTTGATTTCCGTAACGAACGCCCAGGTAGCGATAAGGAAAATATCCTAAAATTAAGTGATGCAGTTGTCTGGGTACACTTTCATCGTATTCGCGGGAGTTCTTAGTACGAAATCGTGCCCAGAGATTTACCTCTGTCTTCGTATGTGTCAGGATGTGCATTTCAGTTTCTTAGTAGAGAGCTAGGACGAAAGGGAAACGCATAATAAGTTGTTTTGCAAGAAAACTACGTTATAGGTATTACGATTTTGTTTATTTGGAATCAACGAACGCTGTGGATTTAATTTCGTCATCGTCTCTTCAACTAAAGTTTCACTCAATAGGTACAACCGTATCTTAGCTTGCTTGGCGTTGCTCTGAACGGCGATGTAGGCTTTCTGATTTTGATAGTCGCTAAAATACCAAAATACTGGCGAAACTATTATAGCTTTCGCTAAGATAAGAACTATATGTTATGTGTCTGCCGATAGATATCGGATACTGTGTAAACAATTTTCGTATTTACGACTATTTCACATAAAGGCCAGTTTTTTAACCAAACGTGGGTTTTGCAAAAACAATTGAAAGTTTTATATCGAGATGTGTTTATGATGTCACAATAATTGCTAAGAACCGCAACTATTTGGCGTCACAGTAATAAAAACAAGCTCGCCAAAGTATTTCGGTCGTTAAAAAATTTTTACTTTTAGGGACACATGTTCTTTTCTAACTACCGTTGCCCGTGTAGTTGGCTAAATTCGAGAAATATATGCAACGTTTGTATCAAATCCACAGAAAGATAACTCATAATAGTATTTGTAGAAATGATTTGATCCTTAGTTGTGACTTTTACTACTTCAGGCCATTGGCAAGCTAAACGTATGATGCTGACGGCCTAAAAGAATTTGTATTCGTCTCTGAGTCATGTCTTGCGGCGTTTACTACATGACAGTTTCTTGCCAGAGCTAGAGCTCAGAATGCCCAGCCAACTATATACTGCTTTTGTTTTATTTTTGGTTTTCTCAAACAATTAATTAAAGACCAATTTTCACAGTAGTTGGAATTCTCCGATCGAGGCGCTTCTGCATTTAGTAGTAATAATAGCAAGCGTGACGTTGTTCAATTAAAATAATAATTTAGTTTTCGTTGGAGTAGAAGTCTTATCGGAGAGTAGTGAAATATTAGTGAGAAATTTCCTTCGTATAAAATTAGTCGGATTAAACCATTTTATTCTACTCAAAAATTTTACTATAATTGACATGATGCCTTTTTTACCAAATATTGATAGTAAAAGAACTGTTTTAGTTATATTTAATAATAGTTTTCAGTAGAGTATCAGTACCATCGAAACAAGTTAAATGTTAGGTCGAATTGATGCACTCAAAATGGATCTCTCAAAGCAAGCTTTCAGATTTCTGTAACAATTCCGTAATTTTTAGAGAATATGACTCTGTTTTATTACAAGTTTTACTTGTTTGTTGCAGCTTCATCATTTATGTTCGTGCGTTTGCCTTTAGTAATGAGGATAACTGAATTAACTTCAAACTAAATTAGTATTTTACGAAAGTAAAAACAAAACAAAATGCTTTTCAAGAGCTGTAGGGTTTCCACCATTTATGAAATATTTTGCAATGTGACCTTTATATTTAACAATATCTAGTTACAGCATTACCCAGTTTGCATGGTGTTGTATGGAGTTCTCAATGTCATTGAGGTTGTCTGTCTTTACTTCGGCCGTGTCATTTTTGCATACTTCATAAACACAGATAAACGATTTATAGCTTTTTTCAAATTGGAGAGGTAGGTGGTCTGTAATTTTGTGGAATGTTCAGTTCTTTTGGCACAAAACGGGCTGTACCTGATTTGTGCCTGCTAATCTGATCTGTACCTGTGAAACTATTGGGTTAATATTACTTAATAAATTTTTTCGCCAACCGGTAAAACCTATTTCATACAAAAAATTGACAATACATTTTTGTAAAATATTGTTCCGAATTTAAATAATTACGAAAATGTAAAAGAATTCCTAAATGTCAATAGCCAGCAGCCGTTCAATACCAAATCTAACCTAATAATCAATAACGAATAATAACTAGCAGCAGTTGTTCTGAGGCAATTTGTTAACTATTTTAGCAATATGAATTTTTACTTTTATCACGTTTAAACCGTGGGAATTCCCCAATTCTTCGCAACACTTGACAAACATCTGATTTTTTGACCCGTACAAAAATTTTGATCGATGGAAATGCTAAAAAGCTTGTAATACGAGTTTTCAGAGTAGCAATGTTACAAGTATCGTGAAAGCCAAAGTCATTTAGTGTCATATTTTTAATCTGAAGGCTGTTACTGTAGCGCAACGCCATTAGGTCGTTTTTCAATAAAGTGTATTTCATTATATTGCAATTTGTTTCAATTACAGCATGCATTTCTCAAATAGGTTTGTAATATAACAGTACCCTATCATTTATAAATTGAAGCGACCAGAACGTTACTAAGTGCGCCAAGCCACACTAATCTAGCAATGACAAAGATACCTGGATTTCTCAGATGCACTCCGTAAAGCTACTACAATTTTAGAAGACCATTTGCTTAACAGTACCCTATCATTTATAAATTGAAGCGAGCAGAACGTAACTAAGAGCGGCAAGCTACACTAATCTGGCAATGACAAAGATACCTGCATTTCTCAGATGGAACCCGTAAAGCTACTACAATTTTAGAAGAACATTTGCTTTATAGCTTCTATCCTGTTCGACGCGTATTTCGAACGTATTTAATCGCTGAAAAATTAACAAAGATTGCTGCAGGCGTTTTTACTTATACACTCAAAAGTCACCCAGCATCAGAGGAATAATAAATAATTACCGTTGGATTTACACTTGGGTAATAAAAGCCTTCATTTCGCAAAAATGCAGGTTTCAGGTAAGGCACGCTAACTAGGAATCAAACACAAATTCCGATGGGTACTCTACAGACAAGGTACTACATGAAATGTACATAATCGGAAATACAAATTTCGATTTTTAATAAAAATTATCCAAATAGATCACACAGCTATCGTTTTCTTCATTTGACGTTATATATTATGTAATTCATGAATGCTTGTTGCAACTTTAATAATTCGGCAACCGTTTGACGTATTTGGCTAAATTTGTCTCTGTTGGGTTAGTTTGAAGCTACGCCTATGCAACTACAATATTGAGCATATATCTCCGCTGTTCAGGAACAGGGGTCAAACAACACTATATTTCAGGCTAATATCAACCCGTTTTTGATATGGTTTGTAGCAAGGGTGTACGCGAACCGATTTAGCTCAAATTTTTATCTGATGTGCCGTTAGGTAACTTGCGCGTGGAAACAATATCGATGAGATGTACACTCGTACGAGAAAACGTACAGACATTCGATAAACTTAAATTTTAGGGCCTAATCTAATAAAGTTTTTTGCATTTTTCGATGATAAGCCTCAAACTTTATCAGTAAATGTAAAATTTAATATGCCATTCGAATCGCTTTGATGAGCTGAGTCGAATGGTGTCAAAACAGCTTAATTCGTTTAGGAATTAAAGGAGCTACGTACCTTTACGTGAAATTCTAAGCCTTAGCCTAAACTTTGACCATCAATTCATCTGATTTTGATACAGTACAAATCACCTCCTCACTGCGCCTCGAATGCTATATAATATTATATGCATTTTGAGAAAAAATTTCCGGAAAATTTTCGGTAAAAAAAGTAAAAAAATTGTCACAAATATGATTCTAATGTAGTTTTTATCTGCGTCAATGAGCAGAGTCAAGTGATGCCAAGATCATTGGTGTTTCTTCAAAATTACCATTTTTGGGCCGGATGCTTATGTAGAAGCTAAAGAGCCCTATTTGTTATCACAGAATATAATTTGTTAAAAAGGACTTGGATTTGGCCCAAATGTTCACGGACATAATCATTATGCAGGTTTATACATGATGTAGCGTATCATCCTCATCACTAATGCTCCTAATCACAGTTTCATTAATGTAGGCATAAAATTTTTAAAGTGAAGTGAAATTTAATCAATGGTGCCAACCCAACGGCATCTGCGAAGCATCTAGTTACTATTACCTGAGGTAAATTAGGTAAACCGAAGTGTAACGTTAATGTATCTTATTTTTGTAATAAATTTTTGTCAGCTTTAGCTAAATACTATAAAGGGTCAAGAACAGCATTTCTTACAGATGACGGGAACGCTTGTTCACATATGAAATTAGTCGGCAGGATTAGTTGTAACGTAATGAACCTAGAAGATTTGATTGCGGAGGTTGCTACTTGTGTTTCATAGATAAAAATATTGTCCAATGCAGTTGGTTTCATTGGTGAACTGACAGAGCGTCTTCGTCATCATTTCTTGTCTTAGGAAAACCAAGATATCTCTTATGCAGTGCACCATATATTTAGTGTTTGATGTCTGTGATATGAGAAGTCAATATCTTAGCATATGTTACGAGTGTCTGCACTGTCTTAAATTTGCAACGTAGAACGCGGGTTGCATATATCAACAGTCCGATTTGAAATTACGACAAAGCAAAGCTATTTCCTGGTACTGCTAATCACACGTATTTGATTCCGCTGGGATCGTGGGTATGGCTAAATTGATAGAAATTGAATATGCTGCGATTCAATAAAAAATCGTATCTGGGTTCACTGGTTTTTTAATTTTATTAGTTAATTTTGTTTTATTACTCTTTTTTCAGCAGCAATCGCATTTGTCTCCCGTCATGATTTGACTGATTTTCCCTGAATAAGGAATATTTGCGGAGGAAAATGGTCGGTAAAAATTTGATCATTTTTATATAAGTGTGATTAATTTGGTATTTTGTGGTTCAATGCGGGGTTTGGTATAGCCGACGCACATTTTGGCTAACATTTTCATCTAAAATAATGTTAAATAAATTGCTCCTACTGCGTCATGTGTTGTTATAAAAATGTCCTCCAAATGATTAAATATTTTGCAATATATTTTTATTTGTGTAGTAACTTTAATTGACTTACAAGCATCCGGCCACAGCTTCATCTCACGGATGGATATGCTTAATTCGAGAGTGGTATTAATCCTTTGATTTTTTTCAATTAATATACATGTATGTGGAATATATATATTAAACAGAGCTGGGGTGGATAAATTTCTATGAATGACCTATGGAATCCTAAGGAATTTACCTATGAATTCAGTGCACCGCCTCATCAGCTATCTCGGTGCCGTGTAGGGTATTCACACGGATCTTCGAAGCAGCAGCACATATAAAAAACATACAAAAGTGGCAAGCAGGATTTGCATTAAAGATTTACAATATGCTTTGGATTCGTATCAAACTCGTCTTGAAGTGAAAAGTTTTAATCAATGTTTCAATGCAAAGGTAGTCACGATTTAATTATAGATTATGACCAACCAGAATGAACCGTTCAACTAGCAGTAATTCTTCAATCATTTTCATTATTGCCTGTCTATTGCAGCAATAATAATCAGAAAATTTTGATATCTACTATACTCATATACATTTCACGGCAAACGAGCAAAGACCAACCAACATGAACCGCTCAACCATTATTAGTTCTTGAACAATTTTCACTAGCGCATGTTTATTGCAGCAGCAATAATCTGAAAATATAATATCTACTGCACCCAAATACATTTCATGACGAACGAGCAAAATCAACAAGTATGAACTGCTCAACTAGTATTAGTTCTTAAACAATTTTCATTAGCGCATTTTTATTGCAGCAGCAATAATTTGAAAATTTAATATCTACTGCACCCAAAGACGTTTTACGGCGAACGCGCAAAAATCAACTAGGATGAACGTCTCAACTAGTAGTAATGCTTGGATAATTTATTAGTACTTGTGTAGTGAAGCAACAATAATCTCAAAATGTAATATCTACTCATCCAAATACGTATCACGGCGAACGTGCAAATACCAGTCAGCATGAACCGCTGAACTAGTAGTAGTTCTTTAACAGTTTTCATTAGCACATGTCTATTGCAGCAGCTATAATCTGAAAATGTAAACATGTACTACACCCAAATACATTTCGCTGCGAACGAGCAAATACCAACAAGCATGAACCGCTCGACTAGCAGTGGTTTTCAACAATTTTTTAGCGCCTGTCATTGTTGCAACAATATTCTGATAATGGAATATCTACTACACCCAAATACATTTTACGGCGAACGAGCTAATACCAAAAAGCATGAACCGCTCAAATAGTATTAGTTCATGAACAATTTTCATTGGTGCATGTCTATTGCAGCAACAATAATCTCAAAATGTAATATCTACTACACCCAAATACATATCACGGCGAACGAGCAAACACCAGCAAGCATGAAACGCTCAACTAGTATTACTTCTTTAACAATTTTCATCAGCGCATGTCTATTGCAGCAGCTATAATCTGAAAATGTAAACATGTACTACACCCAAATACATTTCACTGCGAACGAGCAAATACCAACAAGCATGAACCGCTCGACTAGCAGTAGTTTTCAACAATTTTTTAGCGCCTGTCATTGTTGCAACAATATTCTGATAATGGAATATCTACTACACCCAAATACATTTTACGGCGAAGGAGCAAATACAAAGAAGCATGAACCGCTCAACAAGCAGTGGTTCTTCAACAATTTTTAGCGCCTGTCATTGTTGCACCAATAATCTGATAATGGAATATCTACTACACCCAAATACAGATTACGTCGAACGAGCAAATACCAACAAGCATGAACCGCTCAACTAGTATTAGTTCTTGAACAATTTTCATTAACGCGTGTCTATTGTAGCAGCAAAAATCTGAAAATGTAATATCTACTACACCCAAATACATATCACGGCGAACGTGCAAATACCAGTCAGCATGAACCACTGTACTAGTAGTAGTACTTGAACAATTTTCATTAGCGCCTCTCTTTTGCAGCAGCAATAATCTGAAAATTTAAATATGCAACATGCCCTAATACATTTCGCTGCGAACGAGCAAATACCAACAAGCATGAGCCGCTCGACTAGTATTACTTCTTTAACAATTTTCATCAGCGCATGTCTATTGCAGCAGCTATAATCTGAAAATGTAAACATGTACTACACCCAAATACATTTCACTGCGAACGAGCAAATACCAACAAGCATGAACCGCTCGACTAGCAGTAGTTTTCAACAATATTTTAGCGCCTGTCATTGTTGCAACAATATTCTGATAATGGAATATCTACTACACCCAAATACATTTTACAGCGAAGGAGCAAATACCAACAAGCATGAACCGCTCAACTAGGAGTTGTTTTCAACAATTTTGTAGCGCCTATCATTATTGCACCAATAATCTGATAATGGAATATCTACTATACCCAAATACATTTTACGGCGAACGAGCTAATACCAAAAAGCATGAACCGCTCAAATAGTATTAGTTCTTGAACAATTTTCATTGGTGCATGTCTATTGCAGCAACAATAATCTCAAAATGCAATATCTACTACACCCAAATACATATCACGGCGAATGAGCAAACACCAGCAAGCACGAAACGCTCAACTAGTATTACTTCTTTAACAATTTTCATCAGCGCATGTCTATTGCAGCAGCTATAATCTGAAAATGTAAACATGTACTACACCCAAATACATTTCACTACTGCGAACGAGCAAATACCAACAAGCATGAACCGCTCGACTAGCAGTAGTTTTCAACAATTTTTCAGCGAATGTCATTGTTGCAACAATATTCTGATAATGGAATATCTACTACACCCAAATACAGATTACGTCGAACGAGCAAATACCAACAAGCATGAACCGCTCAACTAGTATTAGTTCTTGAACAATTTTCATTAACGCGTGTCTATTGCAGCAGCAAAAATCTGAAAATGTAATATCTACTACACCCAAATACATATCAAGGCGAACTTGCAAATACCTGTGAGAATGAACCACTGTACTAGTAGTAGTACTTGAACAATTTTCATTAGCGCCTGTCTATTGCAGCAGCAATAATCCGAAAATTTAAATATGCAACATGCCCTAATACATTTCGCTGCGAACGAGCAAATACCAACAAGCATGAACCGCTCAACTAGGAGTTGTTTTCAACAATTTTGTAGCGCCTATCATTATTGCAACAATAATCTGATAATGGAATATCTACTACACCCAAATACATTTTACGGCGAATGAGCAAATACCAAAAGCATGAACCGCTCAAATAGTATTAGTTCTTGAACAATTTTCATTGGTGCATGTCTATTGCAGCAACAATAATCTCAAAATGTAATATCTACTACACCCAAATACATATCACGGCGAACGAGCAAACACCAGCAAGCATGAAACGCTCAACTAGTATTACTTCTTTAACAATTTTCATCAGCGCATGTCTATTGCAGCAGCTATAATCTGAAAATGTAAACATGTACTACACCCAAATACATTTCACTGCGAACGAGCAAATACCAACAAGCATGAACCGCTCAACTAGCAGTAGTTTTCAACAATTTTTAGCGCCTGTCATTGTTGCAACAATATTTGATAATGGAATATCTACTACACCCAAATACATTTTACGGCGAAGGAGCAAATACAAAGAAGCATGAACCGCTCAACAAGCAGTGGTTCTTCAACATTTTTAGCGCCTGTCATTGTTGCACCAATAATCTGATAATGGAATATCTACTACGCCCAAATACAGATTACGTCGAACGAGCAAATACCAGCAAGCATGAACCGCTCAACTCACGATAGTTCTTGAACAACTTCATTAGCACTTGTCTAGTGCAACAAAAAATAATTTCAAAATATAATATCTACTCACCCAAATACATATTACGGCGAAGGTGCAAATACGAGTCAGCATGAATCGCTGAATTAGTAGTAGTTTTTTAACATATTTCATCAGCTTTTGTCTAATGCAGCAGCAATCACCTGAAAATGTAAATATGTACTACAACCAAATACATATCAAGGCGAACGTGCAAATACCTGTCAGCATGAACCACTGTACTAGTAGTAGTACTTGAACAATTTTCATTAGCGCCTGTCTATTGCAGCAGCAATAATCCGAAAATTTAAATATGCAACATGCCCTAATACATTTCGCTGCGAACGAGCAAATACCAACAAGCATGAACCGCTCAAATAGTATTAGTTCTTGAACAATTTCCATTGGTGCATGTCTATTGCAGCAACAATAATCTCAAAATGTAATATCTACTACACCCAAATACATATCACGGCGAACGAGCAAACACCAGCAAGCATGAAACGCTCAATTAGTATTATTTCTTTAACAATTTTCATCAGCGCATGTCTATTGCAGCAGCTATAATCTGAAAATGTAAACATGTAATACACCCAAATACATTTCACTGCGAACGAGCAAATACCAACAAGCATGAACCGCTCAACTAGCATTGGTTTTCAACAATTTTTAGCGCCTGTCATTGTTGCAAGAATAGTCTGATAATGGAATATCTACTACACCCAAATACATTTTACGGCGAAAGAGCAAATACAAAGAAGCATGAACCGCTCAACAAGCAGTGGTTCTTCAACAATTTTTAGCGCCTGTCATTGTTGCACCAATAATCTGATAATGGAATATCTACTACACCCAAATACATTTTACGGCGAATGAGCAAATACCAAAAGCATGAACCGCTCAAATAGTATTAGTTCTTGAACAATTTTCATTGGTGCATGTCTATTGCAGCAACAATAATCTCAAAATGTAATATCTACTACACCCAAATACATATCACGGCGAACGAGCAAACACCAGCAAGCATGAAACGCTCAACTAGTATTACTTCTTTAACAATTTTCATCAGCGCATGTCTATTGCAGCAGCTATAATCTGAAAATGTAAACATGTACTACACCCAAATACATTTCACTGCGAACGAGCAAATACCAACAAGCATGAACCGCTCAACTAGCAGTAGTTTTCAACAATTTTTAGCGCCTGTCATTGTTGCAACAATATTTGATAATGGAATATCTACTACACCCAAATACATTTTACGGCGAAGGAGCAAATACAAAGAAGCATGAACCGCTCAACAAGCAGTGGTTCTTCAACAATTTTTAGCGCCTGTCATTGTTGCACCAATAATCTGATAATGGAATATCTACTACACCCAAATACATTTTACGGCGAATGAGCAAATACCAAAAGCATGAACCGCTCAAATAGTATTAGTTCTTGAACAATTTTCATTGGTGCATGTCTATTGCAGCAACAAGTAATCTCAAAACGTAATATCTATTACACCCGAAATACATATCACGGCGAACGTACAAATACCAGTCAGCATGAACGCTGAACAAGTAGTAGTTCTTTAACAATTTTCATCAGCGCATGTATATAGCAGCAGCAATAATCTGAAAATGTAAATATGTATTGCAACCAAATACGTTTCACAGCCAACGAGCAAATGCCAACAAACATGAACCGCTCAGCTAGTAGTAGTTTTCAACAATTTTTAGCGCCTGTCATTGTTGGCAACAATATTTGATAATGGTAATATCTACTAGATCCAAAATACATTTTACGGCGAAGGAGCAAATACAAAGAAGCATGAACCGCTCAACAAACAGTGGTTCTTCGACAATTTTTAGCGCCTGTCATTGTTGCACCAATAATCTGATAATGGAATATCTACTACACCCAAATACATTTTACGGCGAATGAGCAAATACCAAAAGCACTGAACCGCTCAAAATAGTATTAAGTTCTTGAACAGTTTTCATTAGCGCCTGTCTATTGGAGCAACAATAACCTGAGAATGTAATGTCTACTACGCCCAAATACATATCACGGCGAACGAGCAAACACCAGCAAGCATGAAACGCTCAACTAGTATTACTTTTTTAACAATTTTCATCAGCGCATGTCTATTGCAGCAGCTATAATCTGAAAATGTAAACATGTACTACACCCAAATACATTTCATCTGCGAACGAGCAAATACCAACAAGCATGAACCGCTCAACTAGCAGTAGTTTTCAACAATTTTTAGCGCCTGTCATTGTTGCAACAATATTTGATAATGGAATATCTACTACACCCAAATACATTTTACGGCGAAAGAGCAAATACAAAGAAGCATGAACCGCTCAACAAGCAGTGGTTCTTAAAGAACTCTTTTTAGCGCCTGTCATTGTTGCACCAATAATCTGATAATGGAATATCTACTACACCCAAATACATTTTACGGCGAATGAGCAAATACCAAAAGCATGAACCGCTCAAAATAGTATTAGTTCTTGAAACAATTTCATTGGCGCATGTCTATTGCAGCAACAGTAATCTCAAAATATAATCTACTACACCCAAATACATTTCACTGCTAACGAGCAAATACCAGCAAGCATGAACCGCTCAACTAGTATTACCTTCTTTAACAATTTTCATCAGCGCATGTCTATTGCAGCAGCTATATCCCTAAAATGTAAACATGTACTACACCCAAATACATTTCACTGCGAACGAGCAAATACCAACAAGCATGAACCGCTCAACTAGCAGTAGTTTTCAACAATTTTTAGCGCCTGTCATTGTTGCAACAATATTTGATAATGGAATATCTACTACACCCAAATACATTTTACGGCGAAGGAGCAAATACAAAGAAGCATGAACCGCTCAACACTCAGTGGTTCTTCAACATTTTTTAGCGCCTTTGATTGCTTGACCATAACCGATAATGGAAAAAATCTACTACGCCAAAATACATATTACGTCGAACGAGCAAATACCAGCAAGCATGAACCGCTCAACTCATGATAGTTCTTGAACAACTTCATTAGCACTTGTCTAGTGCAGCAAAAAATAATTTCAAAATATAATATCTACTCACCCAAATACATATTACGGCGAAGGTGCAAATACGAGTCAGCATGAATCGCTGAATTAGTAGTAGTTATTTTAACATATTTCATCAGATTTTGTCCAATGCATCATCAATCACCTGAAAATGTAAATATGTACTACAATCAAATACATATCAAAGCGAACGTGCAAATACCTGTCAGCATGAACCACTGTACTAGTAGTAGTACTTGAACAATTTTCATTAGCGCCTGTCTATTGCAGCAGCAATAATCCGAAAATTTAAATATGCAACATGCCCTAATACATTTTGCTGCAAACGAGCAAATACGAACAAGCATGAACCGCTCAAATAGTATTAGTTCTTGAACAATTTCCATTGGTGCATGTCTATTTAGAAGCAACAATAACTCAAATGTAATATCGACTAGATCTAAAATACATATTACGAACCTTAGAAACACCAGCAAGCATGAAACGCTCAATTAATATGGTTATTTTCTTTAAGCAATACGTAATTAGAACCAAAGCAACACCACATACAA
>JASANE010007756.1:0-47496 GCA_030248225.1 Trileptium ribeirensis
AAACTCTGTGGTAACCAATGCCGCCACAAAAAATTTGTGGGCGGCACAAAGCTTTCTTGAAGAAGTAGACAAGAAAACAACTACATGATTGCATAACAGTAAAGCACTGGGCGGCTGGCACAAAAGGTAATCCCTGGAACGAATTCTTAGTCATATACTCTTACTACACTAATTTGGCTTATAGGATTAATAGTAATATTCTGTATTGACAGTATCGAATATATAATTATTACAGCTAATGTACAATGAAATGACAATACACATCCTAATCTCACATTGCTAGCTAGATGTGAGCTTGCTGTATATTTTCTCTTTAGCTGCATAACTTATAAATAATACAAATATGTGGTTAAACTAGTTTAGTGGTTAATTTTTAAGCGTTTTACTGTTTCTGAAGAAAAACAGGAGACGGTCGCTGGCCTAAAATTTGAAAAACTCTCTTCCAACTACTAATGCATTTTAAATACAGCAACTACCTAAAATAATGTTAAGGTCTTAGATTTGTCTATATTTTTATGATTTTCCTACAATAAATTTTACGATTCTAATATAACGCGAAATGTGGAAAAAAATTTAATTTAAATTTTTAATTCTAGAATATAGAAAATTTTCAGAAACAGAAATACCTGACGCTTGATTTCGAAATTGTTACAAATCGGACGAAAAATTCCGAACGTAATTAGACAGCACGTGGTATATATATAAACTCGGATAAATCCGTCACTGGGGTATTGCCGTCATTCCAAGCCTAACCCATGCTAAGCCCGTACTCGGTTGTTAAAATTGGTCGCAAGACAGATCATCGTATTCGTGACGCCATTTCCTTTGCACTCATACTTGTTTCGTCTAGCTCAATTTTTTATTGTTTAACAACAGCCAGTGTATTTTTTTATGTTCATAGATGCGATGAAAACATTAAGAAGATTCAAACATTTGCTCAGGGTAGCTAACTGAAATGAATAAAATAAAGAGTAATCTGTTTTGTGTTTTATATCTATGTGTTGCTCTATATATCGTAAGAAATATTGTGCAAAAAAATTATGATTAAAGAGTTTCGTATGGGATGATAGTAAATATTGTGAACTATATAAATTTAGCTGTACTCGGGTATTGTCGTCACAACTCGGCTAATGCCGTCAACATTTTGTGTAAAAACGTCAAAGTGTTGGCTAATATCGTCACACTCACGGCTAATGCCGTCAATATATTGGCTAAATTTGGCAAAATATTCTAATAGTCGTTGTCTAGAGGTTATGCCTATATATGTAGCACGGGACCGATGTTTCACTTGCCCGCATCAAAATTACTTTTGCTATATTTACTAAAAATACTATTTCTTCGATCACACATATCGAACTACTTACCACCATTATTTATTACAGTCTTTCCTACATTCAAGTCTCACTGGCTTAAACGCTTCAAGCTCTTTATGAATCAGAACCTGGGAAAAAATGTTGACCGTAGCGCATTTTGTGCAATATTTACAGCAGCCTGCCAGTAAGCTGCCGTCGCGAACGTTCAGCTGAAGGTTTTAAGCGCTCTGCGTTGTGCCCTTTTGATTTTGATAGTATTCCAAAAAAGGTTTTCAAATGTCGAGGAGTATTCTTGGAAATGGGGTCAGCTGGCGGATACTGTTAGTAATGTTACTGACACAGACGAAGACGCGATAGATGTCAATGATGTGCCATACTGCTCATCGTTCTTGGTTGACCGTACCAACTCATCAAGTATGCCAGAATACCACTGAATCTTGCATGATCGAAGCATCATCTATATCTTGCGAGAGCGAAGTTGAGCTATTTATAGGCCATTGTAGCCCTTTGTATGGAAGATCGTCAACCGGTTATATTACTAATGACTACATTAAAAACCTGTAAATATAGCAGTTGGTTTAGATCAAGATGCAGAGCGCCAGAGTGATGCTGAACTTACTGATTTACATCCCATGCAAACACCTAATTCATACTGAAACTCCCGTTCCAGCAACAATGCTTTCCATTTAGCACACTTTTGCCATCGTCAGATACGAACAGATCGGTTGCAAACAAAGCTTTACTCCGCATGCGCACCGCCGATCTGAATTTCAACAAAAAGTCTGGGAAAACTGGTAAAGGAACGATTGCCAGTTCTCAAAGCAAGTCTCCCAAAAATTTTCACGCACAAACTCAAAAAAATCAGTCTCCCGATAAACAATGCATTTGTCAATACTGTAAGACAGATTACACTAAAGATCGAACCGGAATAGAATGGGTTCAATGCCTGAGATGTCTTAATTGGCAACATGAAAATTTTCGCGGTGTGATAGATTAAACGACGTTTCGACTACCATGTGCTCGTGTCAATGCACAATAATTTAAATATTACTTTTAGTTTTGAATTCTTATGGCGTTAACGTATTTTGACATTTTTCTATAGCTTTGTAATACCTGTGAAATTTTGTTTCTTTTATAAAATCGCTGGTTATTAACAAAGTGACCGACGGCAATAGCCGGGAAATTGCCGGAATTAGCCTGAAATATGCCGAAAATACCCGTGTCAAGAATTTCGTGACACACTTTCGGAATTTAAATATATCAAACGTTTGTATCAAATGTGGAGTACGAAAAAAATGGTAGCGGGCTTTTAAATGCCCCAGCAATAGCTGACCCTAATTCGAACTAAGTAACTTTTGCGGCTTTGGAGATATCGAGCCTTTATTTTAACACTTCCTGTTTTGCAAACATAAATGACGAAATTACCCGAGTTTACTATATACGATAATGGATTTGGAAAATTAAGCAACTTCACTGTTGCATTATGGAGCTATTAAGAACTATATGCATAATATGTGCATTTTGTATCATTTGCCAATGTTTACGCACACTTCGACTGATTCACTTTGGGAAAATAATTAACTCTAGTGCATTTGGGAGAATTCCTGGAAGGGGCCCAGGTTCTTTTTACTGATGCCCCCATAGTCTCTAAGGCCCAATCGTATCATATCCCCAAAACCGATTGCTACGCAATCACAGAAATTTGCCAGAAGCATCCATGGATTGAGGGCTCTATAAAATTCCTGTGTAGCCTTGAAATGGACCTCAAACTTCCTATAATCTGCTGAGTCCCGTAACAATATTTTGTTCCCTAATAACTTGCTTGCAATGTTAAACCTTCAAATTCAAATTAACTGGATTACTGTAGATTGTCGTTGTTGAGGTGCTTTTAGGATTGCTAATATTTTATGATTAAGGTTTCTGGATTGGATTTGTAACAAAACCCAAACGTAGATTTAAAAAAACACCAAACTAAACTCATTGAAGTAATGAATAATTGAATACGGAAATAAAATATATATAGCCTCAACAGCACATATATAGATGCTAAAATATAGCCAAATGTCGACATAGGCGCAGATTCAGGGGGATACGTCCACCCAAACATCTTGCCATCTGGATCCAAAGCGCCTCAGTTTACATCCCGTAAGGCTAAAATCCCAGCTTACATATTCCCATAACAACATCTGGCTTGCTCGTAAATTTCTGAATTCATCAAAATTTCAGAAGAAATCTGCGCCACTGAATCTCGAAATTTACTCATTGAATAAATAAATCATAAAGGAGCAGGCAAAATTAATAATCACGAAGATTGTCACTTTGGGTTGGGAAGGTAGCAAGTAACGTGAAATAACGTAGGTTGTAGACGTCATTTCAACAATAATAGAATTTCCTTCATTTATGCTTATTCACATAACTTAACAGTCACTTTTAATGTTTACAAAAGTTGTTTTACGCTGTTAAATTCAAAAACCTTGGAAAATCACATGCAGCTACTGCATTAATAGTTGCTTGCTTACCATTAACAATCTATGCAATGGACAGCTGGAAAACCGATAGTTTTAAGCTTGGGCGTTCGCGACACTTGGGCGTCCGCAACACTTTGGCGACCGTGACACTTGGGCGTCCTTGACACTTGGGCGACCGCAATAATTTGGTGTTCGATATTTGTGCGTCCGCAACACTTGGGGGAGAAACTGTTTGATTCACACGACCTCACGTAAAGATATGTGTGCAATTATCTTACTGTACAACGCAAGCAAAGAAGAAGAAAGTCAATATCACCATTTTAGGCCAAAATGTAAGCGAATAATGATATGGTCATACGTATTTTTGCAATGCTATCAGTGAGCTTTGCTGAGATATTCAGATTCGCACAATCCACAGAATAGATGCCCAAGGATGCTCGGATTACAAAGGCAGGTGGTTCCGGCAAACAGTACATGGTCATGGTTAAGCTAGAGGTAGCTGTCAGATTTTAGAATTTCATAATGTTCCATGAAAAAAGTTTGAAAACAGCTAAAGTTTTTTCCGGATTCTTTCGCTGTAGGGGTGGACACTGGGATCCGACACATACGGGGTAAATCCTGTACTCCCTAGGGGCACATAATTGACATAAGAAAGTATATTGCGTATATATTGTTGTAATATTGCTGATCTGCAATTTTTCCTATTTTTCTATTTGCCAAAATTTTTTATTGTGGAACAAGCCTCGAAATCAATGATTTCAGAACCCAAACTATAAATTGTATTTATTACCATCTGTAATCTGATAACGGCTGGACGCGTTTATCTTAATTATTGCACATCGGTTAAAATTAGGTGACGTACATATTGTACAACTTGATGGCAAAACGAATGTTTTAGATTAAATTTTGTAGAGATTTTGTTTACTGCCCAAAACATGCCTATGGTAAGATAGGCAACATCTTTATTATTAAAAGCATGGACGAAAATTATATATATATTTATAATTATATAATAAATTATATAATTATATAATATTATATATATAATATTATATTAATAATTATATATAATATTATAATATATATATAATATAATTATATAATATATAATTATAAAACTATATATATATATATGATTATATATATAAAAGTTAACACAGATGAATTCCTGATGCATACATAGACCGTCTTACTATATAATAACTTGTGTACTTTATACAATGTAACCGCCAAAAATGATTGTTGTTCCTGCGAGGAGTACAATGGGTGACATCGAACTAGTAACAAGTGGCCGTGCTACACTTGGGACGTCCGCGACATTTCAAAATTAAAATATTGAATATTATAAAATATTGAAAATTAGTATAGTTTAGTTCTTAGCATATTGTCTCTGTTCATAGTGTTTCAAAAGTTATACCCGGAACTTTCTTAGAGCGTCTTGGAAATCATTGAACATCTACTGGTCGCCAGCTGAGCATAAAATTTCAAATTGCTCTAAAATTTTGTCATGTAGTATAGCTTAGCACAATTGTTGCTGATTTTAGTTTCGCGCGGCTAACTTAAATTGTCAACTATGTTTAGCTGCAGAAATCGAATGTTGTATTTGGTAAACAACTGTCCGATGTAACATGTATTCTACAATCTATAGTGTTATTTTCTTATTGATACTGGAACGTATAATTATAATTTGCATTGTCAGAAAACGGTTTTATTCCAATAATACATATAGTCATTATCAACAATGCTGATCGCAACAATAGGGCCATATTCCCGTAACAATTTTTACTGAGATTAGAAAAATATCGTTTATTATTAAGCATAAACCTTTTTTGGATGGAAAGTTTTCTAGTTTCGTTTTCTTTTTACACACTCCAGTCGGAATTAAATATGTTGTTCGCATACTTTTGACAAGTCTGAAGCCGAGATTAATTGAAACGAATTGCTATCACCTACCTACTCATGGATTAAACTAAGGCGCGTACATTTAGATATTACACGACCTGGATGTCTATTCATCATATATTTTACATATTTATATTAGTGGTGGGCATGGATATGGTTTACCATATCCGGATATCCACACAGAATTGTGAAATAGGATATTGAATAATCCTGATATGGACAACCATATCCTGAAATTTCAAAGTTTTATTCAAACTTCAAAACTGCATACCAGACTTTGTCATTCACTTTTGCAGGTATATTTTGCTAGTTAATAAGGATTTGACGCATAAACAAACATTGTTTTTGATAATGTTGTTTTTGCACCAATATTTGCTGTGTAACACTGCGCCAATTTTACTAAAAAGTATTTAACTTATAGTGAACACCATTTCTTGTTATTGCTAACACAAATGTATTCAAAATAAAGAGGAAATTTCGCAAATTTTTGGTATCTTGGAGATCTTCATGAGATGCCATGGAATTGCTAGAACCCAAATGTAAACCAGAGAAGCGGGTTTGACAAAGGTTGCCATCTTGCAAGTTAAGTCCAAACAACCGGGACTAAATGCTTGGTTCCGGGCAGAAAGTAGAAGTTTATGGCATTTGAAGTTGATTATTTGAATTTTGAGATTTTTAGGAAAATACGTAAACATTATTAAATCTAATCCCTGAAATCTCAAGATAAAACTTTTCTCAAACTACAACATATTGCTCAAAACCTCTCGCAGCAGATTTTAAAATATGTCGTGGTACGTAAAATAATTTAACACAGTGTATACAAAAGTTTTATTGCTGTGATGCATGTAGTTGCGTTACTCTTGTGCAACTTAATACAATGCAATTTAGAGCATTAACTTAGTTCGTTGCATAGCGTATGTTTGGATGCGTATTGCTGCTCAACTGCGTTCTGAGGAGGACTAAGGATCTGAGCACCAGCGTCGTCATAGCTCCGTGGGTAGCGATCGCAATTCTAACACAATCGGCGACACAACAAATCAAAATAAAGCCAACCAGGAACGAAAAAAACAAGAAAATCAAGTGTGACTTAATAGTACAACCATGTAACATTTTTAATGTTCTCACGCCAACATTAAAATGCATTCACATTCATTAAATTACATTCACACGTGTTATTTGTAACGAGACTGCGCAGCATACAAATCAGGTATCGCAGATTCAAGTATCGCAGTCGTCGAGGTGTCACACGCCTAAGTGCCGCGGAAACCCAAGTGTCGCAAGCGAAAGCGTCACGGACTCCTAAGTGTTGCGGACGCCCAACTGTCGCGAACGCCCAGGTGTCGCGCTCTCAGGTATCGCACAATTAAATGTCGCACGCCTAAGTGACGTATGCCCAAGTGTCGCGGATCCAACTGTCGCACACCCAAGTGTTGTACGTACAATTTTCACATGCTCAAGTGTCGCGGACGCCCAAGTGTCGTACGCCCAATTTTCGTACGTCCCAAGTGTCGCCGACGCCCAAGTATCCCGGACGCTCAAGTGTCCTACGCCCAAGTATTGCGGACGCCCAAGTGTCGCGGACGCCCAAATGTCGCGGACGCCCAAGCGTAGCAGACGCTCAAACGTAGCACGCCCAGTTGTTACAGATGCCAAGGTGTCGTACACCTAAGTGTTGTGATCGCCCAACTATCGCAAAGGCCCAAGTATCGCGGACGCCGAACTATCGTGGACGCCCAAGTGTTCCGGGCGGCCAAGTGTCCTACGCCCAAGTGTCGCCCACGCCCAAGTTGCACGAACGCCCAACTGTCGCGGACGCCAAAGTGTCGTGGACGCCCAACTCGCGCGGACGCCCAAGCGTAACAGACGCCCAAATGTAGCACGCTCAGTTATCGCAGACGCCGAGGTGTCGCACGCCGAGGTATTGCACGCCCAGTTGTCGCGGACGCCAAAGCGTCGCTCGCTTAAGCGTCACGGAAGTCAATGTATGGCAGGACCAAGTACCGCGGACGCCAAAGTAGTGCGTACCCAAGTGTCGTTTAAACCCAAGTGTCGCACGTCCAAATGTCGCACGCCCAAGTGTTGCACACCCAAGAGATGATTCACGAAACGCTCCGCTTCTCTAATGACGAAGTCACATTTGATCTTGCTAATCCGATTTTGATTCCGAAGCCGAGATCATGGCATTATCAGTATATATGTTACAGTCATAAAGAATACATAAACAAATGATACAAACATACAGCGACAATTGAAAAAATGTAACCAAACAACATTTTTAGCATAAATGTTGTTCATAAATCAAATCAAAATTATTTAAAAGTTAACTCTAATTCATTGATTTTACACAGTGCCGTTCTTAGTGCCCCTACACCCAATTTGGGGGACGGGTCCTGGAGTGGGAGCCGGGCTTGGAGAGAGCTCGATCGAAATGCCATGAACTGCCAAGATTAAAGTAGATCAAAAATTAACCGCAGCGGATTGCTATGCCAGATATTGTATTTCTGGTTGCAATTTTTTGTGTAAAATTATGCAATTACGTGTGTGTGGGGAATTAATTTCTGGCTGGCAGAGGTAGGTCTCGCCTTATTTGTTGTGGGAGTGTCATAAGCTTGCTAGTCATTTTACAGCTCTAGAAGACGAGACATTCATAGATTACTCCGGGGCGTGGTCGGAAAACTAAAAGAGACAATTTTTCCTTTGGATTTTTACAGTTCCGATGCTGATTGAAGTGATATAATTTATGTAAATTTGTAAACAAATCATAGTAGAACTAGCTAGGCGTAAAGCAAAACTCTATTGTCTGGTCATTAATCACCGCACGTACACAATATTCAGATGGAGCACTCGAACTGCTGCCTGGCACAATCTTATTAAGTAATATAGTGAGACCGTTGTTACCACAGGGTAACGACTTGTAAAATAAGCCCGCGCTTGCTCGGAAAGTAAGAGTTTCCGCTTCGTAACTGATTCGGTAACTCCGGTTCGAGACCTCCGCAGTCTGTGCTTGGGTAATTCTGGCTCAGCGCCCGCACGCCAAAACAAATTCGAGAAATATTTTGTTTGAAGTGTATTAGTAGAATATTAGTTAACGTTCTTTAAGCAACCGAGTGCCGGAGCGGTGGCTTCGCATTATCACGTAAATATCTTAAGACTATTAATTTGTGGTTATATACCACATTGATAAGCCAGATCAGGTTGTATATTTTAGAGAGAATGCACAAACACCTTTAATGCAAATAAATACATGTCAAATTGGTTTAACACATTACCAAAGATTTGCTCAGAATAATATTGAATACATACATCATGTTAATCTACAACTCTCTATACTGTGTATATAATATATTTCTATGAGCTCATATATAAGCAATTATCTGGTGCCTTACCTTAGAAATACATTGTTACTCGCTTCAAAGCACTATTTCTTGGCCTCTATGTAACTTGGTTACTATGCAACAACTGAGATGTATCAGTTTTAAGTGCTCTTAGTTCGTTAGTTGGTTAGTTAGTTAGCTAGTTAGCTCCAATATACAACTTTGTATATATTTAAAAAGGATAATATATTATCGATTGTAGCAGAAGACCTATTTATAATTTTGACTCGTGTGTTTCAGTTATACAAAAGATGAGATTGTTGAAATGAACGTTGGTCGACGATACATACACACTGACAATACATATTCTCAGTTGCACGTAGTAAAGTTTTAAATTTTCAAAACTTAAAATCACATAAAATGCGTGACAAGAATAAGAAAAATCATATTGATTGAGGCGACGAATGTATTTCTAGAAGTTATACAAATGCACATATATTTAATATAGTGCTACTGATGCAGTAGGTAGTGCCATAGACGGATATCGGCGCCTGTCTGCTGTATATAAACATGTGGGTATTTGCATTTTCATATATATCATACATGCCGCCGCGATTTCCCCTGAAGGTAACACCCTACCGCCTGAGGCTTCGCAACCTCCGCGCTCTTCCACTTTAGCAAATTTCACCCAAATTTTCGCCTAATTTTGGCTTCGGCGCGGGAGTGAGATAGTCAACATTTTGTTACCGTCATCCTGACGACCTTCCCCCCTAAAGGTTTTACTACCGGGGTCAGCATTGTAATATATAAGTCTACACCGTATTACTTATTTGTCGCCGACGGAGAAATAACTTCGCCTTTTGACCTTGAAAGCTCAACTGTTAACAACTAAACTTATCCGCACCATCGAGGTAAAGCTGGTTTCCTGCTAAAATTTGAACTCTTGGATATACAGTATATTGTTTGAAAAAGCTGCGTTGAACGAAACAGTTTATGTGCTCTTGGCTTAAAGCAAAATAAATTCAGTAACAGATCAAAAAATTAACTACATTAAAAAATAAATTCACATGGTTTTAGCATAAATTTACCAAATCTTTTTAGCTAGATTTAGACAACGTTATCATCTTATGTAATAGCAAAACTGTATAATTTCAAGCATCGTCAATTTTCGTAAATTTTTCTTTTCGCGAAAATACGTAATATTGGTAAGTAATAAAAATACATACCTAGAAGTCGTTATCACCTCTGGTCTTGAAGTGTGGAAATGGTAATCAGTTTTACTTTTATTATATATAGTTCTAGTAAATTTCCAGCTTTTGCCGCAAGTCGTGGTGACAGGTCGCAATGTATCGAAACAAATAACTGAGCTATAATGTGATAGCGATTTTTAAGATCGTCTAAACGCGGACCGTAATAAACAATGTATGTCAGGATTTCATAAACATGCCTCAAAGGTAAGCATCTAAAATGACAAAAACCCGTAGGACAAAACTTGATAAATTGTTTACGACGAAATGTTACATTTAAAATGCATTGACCGCGCGAATGTTTTATATAATGTCGATATTTTTGTAAATATTATATAATATAATTAAATTTTATTTCTAAGTATATGCTCCCGATAATGGCACGCTAGCATGCTATTGCTTAGAGAAAAGTCAGACTCAACAGCTACATAGCGTTTTAGTTCCAATTAAAAAGATAATTTTTTCGTAAGTGATGTCACACCAGTGTATAAACTAAATCCCGGATGAACAAGACCTAGTACACAGTTAACAGGTGTCTTGACGTGGTTTAAAAGCAGCGAACATAACCATTTTATAACTTGCTAACATATAGATGTTAACTTAATATAAATTATTCGCTGTATAAAACAGTGGTAAAGTTGATAATTTTAATTTTTGATAAGACCTATATATTCATTAATGTCTAAAGTTTATATTTTCGGCTTAAAAATATGATTGAACTAGAAATAAGATTGAACAAAAATCTAATTTGGAAAATTTTTCAATATGATCATATTAACAAAGTGCAATGCACTGAAACTGATGATACGCAGTGGGACATAAGGCTAAAACATTAACTCATCCAAAAATGTTGTTTTTGTAAAGCATATCTATTGCCAAGATACCTATCTTGGTGTAGATACGGAATGTAGGCAGTGTGTCATTTTTTGATTAAACTAACAGGTTTATAGAAAAGAATGATAAACGCAATTATTACACCATTTTATAGCAAACATGTGGTCTCCCAAACTTGTTTTACAACTTTTCGCTATTTCCAAGACGAAGGTGGACGTCGCAGTCCAGTTATTGTTTTGGTTAAATTACGAATTCTAAATTATATCATGTGGACGCTGACATGGCTGTTTTATTACATATCTAGACATCCGGATCTCGGATTATAGTATTTCTTTTTACCCTTGTTGCTCAATTTCAAATATCGATATTGAGTCAAATTTTCACGATAGTTGGCAATTCGTTGGCAAAGGCGCTCCTGTATAATTATTAAAGACATATGTCCAAATTCAACGGTTTCTTAAAGTCGACAGAAAACCAAAACACCCAGTATTAGTAAAGGCTTAAAACACGAAGATAATTTTACACTCGTTCGAACTATTTTAGAAAAGTCTGAACCAGAAAATGTATTTTGTAATTATATATTATAACGTAATATATTAAGCAGTATTTCGGAACAAGTGTCGAATTTAGGCTATTTACTATAAATTATATAATAAGATCGTTTATTAAGCACCACAAAAATTTTTTTTTACATCTTTCATTTAAGGAATACAGATGGTTTTTCATTTATACTAGAGATGTCCAAAATATTTCTCAAATCAAAAACACCATACTCATTATAATGACTTGGAGTACCACGTACTACAAAACCTTTGGTTTCATTCCACACATCCTACACTACGGAGAACATGACCCAATACATCAGTCACCCATAAACGGGAGTTTGCAGATTGCCAGCAAATGGACTTTGTGAAATTAGTCAACTTCTCATAATTTTTGTGCTGTCGGTGCGCGGGAGAGGGGTGGAGTGGTTGCTGAACCTGCAAGGGGTCGAGTCGTTGCTTGGGAGAGGGCAGAAACCTTAGGTTAAAAAATCAAAATTCCACCCCTATGCGAACCCGATGTTATTACCTAGTCTCGTATTTTCTTAAAATATCCAGTTTAGTTCAACTTCTGGAAGCAATTTATACATGCAGTGTCTGTATATATATTTACTAACTATCTAGATATAGTTATAATAAACGATAGTGGTTAATACACCTTTCCAGGATAAAATTGCTGCAAATTTTTAACCTTATGCACAAAGTTTCCAAACGGTACACTTATATATTTTCCATAATTTGCAGCACATGTAAACTTAGGCAGACAAACAATGAGAATAGCGTTTCTACAGTCCTTTAGCTATATAAGCCATAGAAGAAATAAAAGCCGTAGTTTGGTTACAAACATAGGAAACTAACTTAGTGGTATACATAAATTAATCGATGCTTCATTATAACTAAAACCATCACCCTGAGTTTCAGAAAAGTATTGAAATGAAGACTACTAAAATGTATATTACGTTTATCAATTAGTTAGAGTGGATCGAAATCTTGGTTTGGCGAAGCACGCATATCAGGAAATGTTTGGTTAACATAACAGTATTTCTAGTCATATATATAACGGACCAAGAAAATGAGAACTAGCCCCTTCTAAGTGTGAGTTTTGCCGCAACGACAGCATGTATAGCAGATTTGCAACCCGGTGAACAACATATGACCCGGTGATACGGTGACCCGGTCGGCTATGTGACCCGGTGACCCGGTGAACCGGTCGGACATGCGAACCGGCGACCCGGTAACTCATGTGACTATTGTCTGTATTACATCCTTAACATACATTGATAAATTTATGAGGTAGATAAAAGTTCAGTAACTTTAAACCATATTAAACATCACAATTCAGTTATTGCAAATATATTTTACATGCTGAAGTTATAAAATTAGCCAGTTTAAGAAATTAACAGATGCTTAATTGCTTCATTAACAGCTGAGCTTCCACCGAAGTAGGTGCAAGGCGAGCCTCGTGCCTAGCTGCAAAAAATAAAAGAAGACAAACTATGTCGTCTTTCTTAAATCCTATAAGTCCCAACTACTATGGTAGTGGGGAATTCTCCATGATTGCAGCGTTTACAAGCTTATATTAAGTATATGGAAAAATATGAAAACCGGGTCACAACCGGGTTAGCGGTCTGTCAGGGTGACATGGCGACCCGGTTGCAACTTTGATGTATAGTGATTGCAGTGCAGTTAGATTTCATTATGTATTATACATTCACTACATTAAAGGATGCCGTTACGTTTCCTAAATACTTCAAGTGGTCATCAGATCGTGTCCAAAAGCAAAAAAACATTATATAACAGATGTTATTTTCATTGATTGTCTGATTCTGTTTGCTACTACACCCACCCCGTATAAAAATTCTAATGAGTCTGAACTTTTGGAAAAATGAAAACTTAGCTACAATTCCAAAATTAGGGGTCGGAAAAATTTTTAATGGTAGCATCATGGCTTTGTTGAAACTGGGGCATTCCAGACACTTGGTCTTGCTGAGGTAATTCCGGCATATCCGACAGTGTGTCAAATTAATGGCCAAGAGCGTGCCACTCCTATGTAGCTTTTCAGTAAATTCGTGACATAATTAATTCAAATTGCGACATATTATCCTAGCTCTGGCAATACTGCTACTGCCCAAGTCGCCTGCATTGTGATGCGAAAACGCAAGTGACAAGCAAGTGAAGCTGCTTTGTCCTGCCATAAAGCGACAGAGTTTTTCAGTTTATTAAATTTTTTTTTGAAAAAACAGCTAACGGGATGAGTTAATATAGCCCATTGGCGTTGAAATGATCACTAAACTGCCTTCTTTGCACACTGATTCTGTGGTGCGAGCAATTTTATTATCAACTTTTATTTCTATGTCATTTCAGCAAATATAATTATCCATTTTTATTAAATTTCCGTTGCCAACCTTTATAATTCTATTGTTTACTATTAAAAATTTCATATAGGAGTCGTATCGGTGAAAATTCGTGTTTCAGCGAGAGACTGGCAACAGTGGTCACAGAAATAGGCCTTTCCTTTTTACACAATTATATATTAGCCAGGTAGAACCAAAAATTCTGGCTAAATAAAGGAGGTCTGAACGCCTCCGTTCTGCCCAGATCCGCGCATGGTGAAGATACTGACCACGCCAGACCATCTCTAGTGACAAAAATTCGCACCACTATAGATAACCTATATATAAAACGTCAAAGTGTTATAATATATTACACATTTAACTAAAACAATATTTTGGAAAAATGCACATACAACTCTACTGGTACTCTACCGAATACACAGGCTATCTGGCTAGTTCGAGTAGCTCAATAATATACCGTGACAAACAGCGATTGCAATGTGTCCATACCAAGCAGGTTATATTACACCTAGCCGGCTTTGATGTTGTCAACAAAAAATTCAGGTATTTTCACACAGCATAATATGTCATTACTCGACGTATATAAAAGATAAACTTGCCCGTGTCCGATAGTTTGACACTACATCGATGATAACCAACGTTGATCCAACTTAATGATTCAGCAAATAGTTACATACTGGCATGCGACACGTTTCTATACCAGAACGTACCACTTTGCATGCTTACATCGTGTTCCCAGGTGCCTGTGAAGTAGGTACCTAATGCCGAGCAAGCCGTGATTTAATTTTCAGAATTCGCCAGCACAAAAGCTCGCACACGCTTGACAGACAAAGACTCGCACAATACAGAATATGTTACTGCAGTGTTATCAAATATGACGGTGCAGAATTATATTCTAACTCTATTTTTAACACAACTCAATTTTTGAACTATCAACTATTGATATAGCACAGGTGTTAATATGTACATAATAGTGCCTATACAATATAGCTGTTATTATAATTATTAAATACGTAAAAATATGTACATATTCTGAAGTTCAATAACTGGCTAAATGTTGTGCATTTTGCGTTGTCCTAATTTTCACACTTTCCGGCCGACATATCCTAGAAGTGCTGCCGTACGTTAACTAAAATGTAAACAATTCGCTGAAATAACTCTGATGCTAAAACAACATTAAAACACGGCTTTTTTAGAAACCTGTAATAAAAAGATATGTCGTGCTGTGTAGAAACGTATGCAGCGCAATTACGGGTTGATAAGAAAGCCAGAAAATATATCCAGAGTTAGCTCATCTCGTTGTACTTTCTTACCTATATTAGATATGGTAATTTAGGCTCTGGTTTCAGTTTCGATATTAGAGCCGAGCCCAGTACGAGGTTGAAAGTCAGACTCTTTCTCACCTCTAAATCATATTATATGGGCAAGGCTTTCGAGGCAACTAAGCTATGCTTCCTATGAAAAATATCGGTAATAGTAGTACGCTAATATTGCAGATCTGCAATTTTTAGAGCTAGCCAACTACCATTTTGCTTATGCAAATGCTTGCTCACGCATATCGGCTACAAGATAGATGTTTTGGTCATTTACCGAAGTACCCAGTCATACAATTAACACTATCCAACATTAACCGCATCCTTGGAATATAAAGAAACACGTCCAGGTAATCAGTTTCGGACAATAACTTACAGAATATATTAAAATGTGTAGACATTTAGGTTGGGCTGGAATAATTTTACAACCAATAACCGTATTCACAAGGGATATAATACTTGACTTCAAATTTATTTACATGGATAATTTTGTAGAAAATGTATTCTTTAATTGAAACGTAACACAATATAGTCATATCTTTTTATACAAAATCGCCAAAATAAGTCGTAATATCAAGGTTAACGTCAATAATATCAAGAGTTCATTCTAAAAACTTTCTGTAGAAGAGTATGATGCTGGGGTATAGTCATATGTACTTTTTTTAAGATGATTTGGCCTTTTTCGGCTACTCCAAGAATTACAGAAGTGCAGCCCAAGGTCTTACCCAACCTATATTTTCGATTGGGAATTATAATCGTCCCAAAAACCCGGATGATAGCCGATACCACCAAAACCCCGGGGGAGGGGCAACAATACCTTTTCCTTGGAGGGGTAGCTGCAAAATGATAAGGGGAAGTACTCTCTTAAAATTTGTATGATGATAATTTCACACCGGCATTGTGTGACATTATTTTGCTACAATATGTATAGAAATAAACCCAAATACGAGCAATTGTAAAGTAAACAAATCCTACATCAATTGTGCACCAATTTGAACATTAATGTATGACTATATCTATAAAAATTGTAACAAATTGACCACGATAAATGTATGACACATTGTAAATAATTCGTATGAATATTAATGTATGACTATGCCAACAAAAATTGTAACAAATTGACCACTATAAATGTATGACACATTGTACATAATTCGTATGAATTGTAAGACAGAATATTAACGTGTTTCGTACGAATTGACTCATAATCATGGCATGATTAGTTACACATAACTGTATGAAATTACCTTGAACATACGTATTATAAATTACATGATTCGCATGGAATTGCATACAAAAATGTATGATGATTTGCACAAAATATGCATGGAATTTTGGTAATAAATCTTTGTTTTGTAGCACATGACTTGTTTGAAGCTTCGTAAGGCTAGCATATCATAAAATTGAAAATTAGTACAAAAGTTTCAATTATGTACGATATTATTACATCTTATGTATTTTATTTCATACAAATATTTATAAAAACATGCGTTATTTAAAATTATACGTAAATTCATACATTAGATATATGTTTTTATACAAATAGATAAAAAATTTTACACTTTATACATTATTTTTCACACTAATATATATTCAAACTCATACATTGTATGTTGCGTTTCATATAATATGTACTCAAATTCACACAATGCATGTGTTGTATTTGATGCAGTTCTATGCGATGATTCGTACATTATGCTGCACATTTAATACTGTTAAGTGATAAATTTCAATCAACTACATTTGTATTTTTAAACAAACGAATCTGAAAATGCAGACAAAAGGGAACAGAGCCACATCAATATCTATAGAAAATTGTTTTAATATTCGTACATAACAAATGTGTGAACTGTCGTAAATTTGTATGAGAATGTGTATGTAAATCAGACAACAGAAATAATCTACGACACAGCACACATATATATGGCATACTATGTGAATACGCTGTGACCGTTGGGTTTAAAGTCCCAGTTTAATTGCAATAATATAAGAATAAAATGTAAAAAATACTTGGAGGTAGCTAAGTATAAAATAAACAATATTTGAATATTTGAATAGTAGTCGTGAAGGTTGGATCTTGAAGGTGCATTCGCAATTGATTGTACCCAATAAAAAGAGACTATCATGAGGTTTTAACCACCCTTCATTAAGCTTCAACATTGGGCAAGTTTGTATAAGTAATTATGGTGCTTCTGTGAAACACTTCAACCTAACATAGCAGCAACGCCGAGCGAATTGTTTGGTGTGTTCTAGGGTTTTCAACCCAACGGTTATAATAGATATTTTAAGAGGTAGCATGAGCATTGTATCACTAAAGCATTTTTCTGCAAAACTAACGTAATGCACTTTTGGTGATACTAAGTCTAGTTTGGTAGTTAGAAGTAGCGAGATAATAATACGCATATACATATAACCCTTATATAAATGGTTTACACTCTACAACACAAATTTGTATTTTTGCCGCATATATCTGTTTTACCATCGCTGAATGAAATGATTCTTTGTTAAAAAAGGAGTTGAGCTCAAATTGAATTGACGGTCACATTCGATATCTTACAATGCGTAGACACCCCTATTGCGTCAACTCAAGCTACCGAAATGAGACCGCCTCTACAATTCCGGGCGCCAATATAACAGAATGTTAAATTTATAACTCCATACTAGAATAACAATCCAATATATATGAGGACATATCCCACGAATAGATTTTTCGATGTGTGAAGTGAATGCTGTCATTGTTCCAACAAATGGGATACTTTTACCCATGTAATTCATATTGGTGTATCTCAGTGATCTTGCAACAAAAACACCGTTCTATCTACAGAAAAACTTGCTCCGTTGTTTTTAATCTGGAAATAACTACAAATATTCTGTTAGAAGTGCTAAATCAGCTAATGCTTGATGTTCCTACGATGATCCTAATTTTCAGTACCCTCACACAATAGCGGTTCGAAATATTATGCCCTAAAATATGTTAAAATTCTAAATTCACATTGTAAGATAAACCATGCCCCGAAATGCCGGATATAATAACAGTTTGAATGAGAGGGACGTGACATGACATGTTGTCTACTGCATAACTGAAGCACTATTTAGTTAAAAATTACCAATTTTAGCGAAACACGAAATGCAAAAAATAATGGTATTGCTTGAGCGAATTTGATTCAAAAGTGGAAAACTTTTGGAATAGCTTTGGCGCACATTGAAGCCAGGTAAACATTAACTTTACCGCTCTTCTGACCTCATACGATGAAAGTGCAGTAGATCCTACACTTATCAAATTAGCAGCTTCAATGAAACTCAATTCTTGACAGCAAACAAATTGATAATTTTTATGTTGATTTTACGGTAAATTAATTATGGAGCACTAAAAATATAATTCAATGATCCTAACGAATCCAGAGGGAGCGTTTCGAGCTGGGCTATCCAAAATTTGAGAACAATTACTTGACTAATAATATACGTGGGTTAGAGCTCCACCTCCCCCACCAGAAATTGCTGAATCAGGCAGATGAAGGGTCGCATGCTACAGCTTAAATAATCGAAGCAAAATGCAAAAATAGCTAGGATTACTAGTTTGTTAATGGTTTGACCGGTAGCAAAACGGTGCTCCAAACTGAAACGTGGACCGCAGGACATTTTGATTTAGGCTAGCTTAAAACAGGTCGTACTAATCTTAAATCAAATACCAGGTGGGAACGCAGTTTTTACACCCATACATAGCGTATATAAACATATATATTGGGTAAGATGACGCAAGAAACCAATCTAACATCACATGGAAAGAACAAATTCAGATAATACAGGGGAAGGTGCGTACTATGTATATATTTTACTTTGCGTATTAAGAAATGAAGACTGCACACATTTTGCACTAAAACTTGTACGCTTTAAGTACAAACCCGCAGGAGCATGCCACCCCGATGTAGGTGGTCAGAACCCTTCCGATTTCATGCAGGGAGATCTACAGTGGATATGCATAGCCAGTTTTAATCCGGTTAGATTACAATAAGATTGGTCCATTCCAATTATGTTTAAGAAGAATATGCAACAAATGAAATGAAAAATACGTTATTATCGTCCCTACTGAGCAATATAATGATAATGTGTAATCACCTTGTAGTACGTACTGTTGGATCCCCATTTTCAGCTAAGATTATGCCCCACGACCACAGTTATTGTTATAATAGTTGCTGTGTCATTTATGTTGCTCGGAAGTGGTGATAACTTACTGCTATAACTAGCTTTGCTAATCAAGGGTTCCATGCTTATTTGGTATATTATTATTATTATCTATATTGTTCATGTATTGTTAAGATTTTATTCTAAAAAGTATATAGAATTATTTGTGTACTTAAATTATAGTTGCTACTATATTCCGGATAAAAACTAAACTACATAGTAAAGATTCGTCAATTCGTGGAGATTTGCCGATATGTCTACGGTAGGCACCAAAATTTTGACTGTTGTCTTTATTTATATATAACATATTAATTTATTTTGACATAGTAATTTATTTTTTACTATATTGATGAAATTGGGGAAATATTGTGAAAACATGGATTTATAAAATTTGGTGCCATCGGAATAAAGCACTAAGCCAGCGTTTTATATGTTAAGAAATATTTATTTTACCATTTGGTGCATATAGAGATATTGTGAAGCTATTCGGTAACCGTGTTTGTCGCGCAGGGTGAATATGTATGCGCTCTCTTATTTTCTCGCTTTGTGAGTTTCCTTAAGGAACCGACCAGTAGCTGCTAAAGAACACAGTGCAGAGGGCGATTTGTACTGGTGATTGAGAGGGTCAGAATTTTTCGTATGCTGAGTTATCGACGGCAGCAGTACGTGGGCCAGTCCAATTATACCCATTCTATGATGTTTCTTTCAAATGGTACGGACAGATCTAAAACAGAACGATAACTAAGCTCTGGGATTTTCAGGGTCAGCGTTTTTCATATGCTGAGTTATCGACGCAGCAGTACGTGGGCCAGTCCAACTATACCCATATTATGATGTTTCTTTCAAATGGTACGTACAGATCTAGAAACAGAACGATAACTAAGCTCTAGGATTTTCAAGGTCAGCATTTTTCATATGCTGAGTTATCGACGCAGCAGTACGTGGGCCAGTCCAACTATACCCTTATTATGATGTTTCTTTCAAATGGCACGGACAGATCTAAAAAAAGAACGATAACTAAGCTCTGAGATTCGTCACTAACTAGATTGTGAAATTTTGCTACACGCTGAAGGAGCGAAATATTTCACGTTTTTACATTTCAACTTTAGAAAATTTTGAACCTGTTATGACTAGCTAGTTGTGAAACAGAGATTGAGGAAAACAGATTTGTGCCCATGGATTTTTCACGTTTTCTCGGATCTAAACGGGAATTAAAAAACTGGAATAACTCCATCAAACAGATGAAAAGTTTTACCTTTAGTGACCAAAAATTGCATGGTCATTGGCGTCAGCCCCCACGGGAATCGTCGCCCATGGCGCAGTGTCTGGTGTACGACGGGCGTAGCCAAACGATCCAAGGAAAATGTTTGATCAGGATTATACGAAATACAATAATAATGGCATTTATAACACACCTTTTTCGCAAAAGCGTTACAAAAGCGCTAAATGTGTTGCGAATTATATTAGTTTAGGAAAGAAATCGTTACAAGGAAAATTATTCTTTGCATATTTAAGTCATTTGGTTAAGTTATATTGTGATATTCATTTAACTTCCAAATTCCCTGCTGGTACGGGTTGAATTGGGAATTCAAGCATTATAATTTAGAATCTCACAAAACCCCAGCCATTTCGTAACGCGGATATGCCAATACAGTAAGACATCTTTTGGGCTACACATTACCAAGCGCTAAACGCGTTTTGAGCGCATAATCAATGATAAAAGATCAAATAAAATTATTCGAGTCCACATCGATGTGGTGTTAACTATATATTTCATATCAGTCTTTGTCTACAATATCGGATATTAAAAATATATAATGCATATATATTATTTATATACATTGTATTCAACTAGATGACCTTTAGCAAAATACCTTAAAAATCATAAATTACGAAGATTAAAAATATAGTTACCGTAATCCATGCATTCATGGCGTGGCAGTTTACCTCACGGCGGGTACCATAAATTTTAAAATATATAATTTTTATAAATAAAATGTGTATCGTGTTTTTGTGACCCATATATGCATAAAAATGGGGATTCCATTATGCAGGACGACATGAATATGTACTATTATAGTCGTAAATAATAAAAAATCAATCCTTCCGAGGTTTTCTATTTGTAAACAAAGATAGTTTTTAATTTTAATAGACCTTTGGCCCCACGGGAAACACAATTTGGATTAAGATTACGGTGAGATGTCGATAAAGTTAAAAAATCGTACAAGTGATTACGCTTATATATGTTGTAATGCTACAATTATTGAGGTATACATAATACCAAGAGTGCAATAGGGAAGAGTATGACACTTCCCTGCACTGGATTAAGATTACAGTGAGATGTCGATAAAGTTAAAAAATCGTACAAGTGATTACGCTTATATATGTTGTAATGCTACAATTATTGAGGTATACATAATACCAAGAGTGCAATAGGGAAGAGTATGACACTTCCCTGCACTGGATTAAGATTACGGTGAGATGTCGATAAAGTTAAAAAATCGTACAAGTGATTACGCTTATATATGTTGTAATGCTACAATTATTGAGGTATACATAATACCAAGAGTGCAATAGGGAAGAGTATGACACTTCCCTGCACTCACAAATTAGCCCGTGTTTGATGACGCGGGTGTTGCCGGCCTTACCCCCCCCCCAGAAATTGGGGGGTTCGAGCTACACTCCCCCCAGAAACTGCGGGGATCGGGGGATCTCGATCCCCCCAGATATTGGGGGAAGAGGTAAAGCCGAATACGCCCGCGTCATCAAACTCGGGCTAATATGTGAGTGCAGGGAAGTGTCATACTCTTCCTTAATCCACTCTTGATAATTCGTATAGCAACGATTAAGATAATTTTGTCACATATTACGTCATATATTTGCCAACAAAACCCGTTATCATAAATGCTCGAGCCGTTAAGTTAGTCAATTCATGACAAAAGTTTATGAAATCAGAAACGAGTTGTCATTAATGGCCAATACTGTTTAGCAGACGTTTCGAAGTTTTCGCTATGATCCTAGTAATGATACATATATGTACTTGTATTGTTTATTCGCTCGTATATCTAGACAATATTTTTAGATTTAAAAATTTTTAAAACTTTTTATTAAATTGTAACGTCTAATTTACAAAAATAATATTTAACAAATACCTCAGCTTTGGAGCATTACAGTAAATTCAAATTAGCAAATTCATAAAACTAAAATTGTAATATGATATTAACGTATAAGTAAAGAAGCCTGGAAACATGAGAACTAAAGTTAAGCATACGAATGTAGCAATCATTAGCTGTGAATCAATAGCTGCGATGTGACACTAATTGCTTCACCTTTATTGATAATTTATAATTGATAATCTTCGATTCCTATGAAAACCTAGTTTCTGAAACAGTTCGGTTGTGACAAAGCAGAGGATACCAATCATGTAAGTAAACGCTATTTTTCATGCTGATAATACCTATGCTAAATGAAATGATTTGCAGGTGATCATTATGACGAACCACATAGGGCTCGAACAAGGGTCTCCACCGTGCTAAATTATGGCGCTACCAGTACACCACAGGACCAAATTTACTCACCATGAAGCTGCGCTAGATACGATAGCGTGATACGGCGCTATGTCACTAACCATGTAAAATCGACGCTCCTTAAGTTGCTTTGTCGCAGAGGATCACGTCGAACGATTCAGATCATATCGGGTTCACTATTTGGGATGACCTGGTCTGACTTAACCAAAACATTGCTTTGGTAAAGAACAAAATTTATTAAACCAACATGAAGCGTTAAGGCCAGTCCGTTGTTGTTGAGAAGCAACGACGCTTTTCTACTGACGGAACTAGAAGTGAATCGAACTGCGCGGTAATCTGGAGTTGTATTAGCTTATACAGAAAATTTCAGCCTAGTATGCAAATTACCTTTGTGGTTTATTTACGTAATCGACGGTTTCAAAATCTTTTAAGTCACTACACTAAACAGTGTACGTTATTAGTAGTGCTTCGCTAAAAAATATTAGTTACAATTATACGAACAAAGTTGGTAACAACTAAACTGAAGTACTAAGCGCGTTAAGCTTCGGAAATTATACATAATTGTTGTAGATTTTTAAATGTTTGAGTTGATTTCATTTTATTGATTTTATTACGTATGTAGCTATCTCAGATTATTAGCTACACAGTGATACCCCAAGATTAAGATTTACGTCCTTATCCTGACAAAATTTGTGTCTTAGCCGCCAGAATAAGTTTAGTAGTAAGTATTTCGTCGCTTTTTGAATTCGAGTGGGACGAGAATTTTCAATTTGGGCTCTGGAAGGGTGGTTGTGGAGGTCCTGTCTGTGTGTATCTGTGTGTCTGTCGCACCTGGATCTCGACAGCGGTTGGGCGGATTTTGATGCAAGATAGCTCATTCGAACCGCAATGGTGGATTTAGGTGTAGTGACGGAGCCCAATTTTTGAATTTTGTCCCTTGGGAAAAGTTATGGGGCAAAATGACGTCATTTTGGGCCATTTTTCGGGCACGCCCTCCAGTTCTTGCGACTTTTCTCAATAAGTAAAAGAATTATCCGCAAACTAATAGGCCTATTCCAGGGCTTTCCAATGATATATAAGGAGTTTTTAAACTACTTCCCAATCTGGAGTCTATAAGCTTATAGTTGGCGCCAAATTTCATATTTGGTGAAAAGACGTGGGAAATGCACCTAAATATGTGTTTTTTGTTGCTTTTAGTGTCTTATATGGGGTTTTCTGGGCCAATAAGCTCATTGCCAGTGTCAAAAATATTGTGTGGCAAGTATTTTTCACACTTCTGCTTCATACTTGGTATGAAAAATGAGATTTTTCTCAAGCGTCGGTTTGAATTCTTTAACGTTCTTTTCACGGTCAATTTAGGGTTTATTGAATTATTAAATTGTTAGTTGATTGTTTTTGTACTCGTAGTATGATGTTTTGTCTACTGCATACGTTGGCTATCAAAAGAGGCGGGCGTAACTATGACTCATCACTCACGGTTTATATAATGCTGCACCTGCGTACTGTGTGTAGGCTTTGTTTGTGTGTGCTTTCTACAACATACTTCGGGGGATTGTTCTCACCACTCGAATTCTGGCTCGCAAGCGAGCTTCACTAGTTTTGTGACATGATAGTTTTCGAAATTATTCGAATTTTTCAGTTGATAGGTTTAAATTTTATTAAATACAATGTTTTTACAACGGTACATCCTATGACGTATTCTTGGTATGCTAATCGTGTTCAAAATACAACATTCCGCACGTGGTAAACCACAAAGTAGCCAAGCAAATGTAATTACTATATATAAATTCGAACAATTTTTATAGTTTAAACAGCTTATGTAGAATATTTTAGATCTAAGTTCTATTCATTTTCACAGCAAATATTGTTAGTACTAGAATAAAATTAATATGTATATACGTATTAATATGTATGTTCTTAAAAAAGTGAAATGTAAACGTTAATTTAATGTAAACGAACGACTTAGCTTGTGAAACAAATGTATCATTGCTCTATTGTCACTGCAGATTTTGACAAAATATGTATCTCTAAAAATCCTGAAAAAATCCGCTTAACTATCGTATTACTTTTGCGCAACTACTAATCTGCGTTTGAGATACATCATATGCTTCAAAACTATATTAGCTATAAAAAGAGTGCATTAGGGACGAGTATGACACTCCCCTGCACTCATATGTTAGCCCGTGTTTGGCGTTTTCGGCCTGACCCGCCCAGTTTCTGGGGGGCCGAAATGCCTCGATCCCCCTCCCCTGTTTCTGGGATGTAGCTCGGACCCCCACCACTTTTTTTGGGGGGAGGGGTCGGTCGGACCCTCACCAATTTCTGGGGGGGTCGGTTCATAAGCAGCTGCCTATAAACCAATCCCCCAGAAATTGGGGGGGGGGGCGAAGTGTCATACTCTTCCTTAATGCACTCTTGGTTATAACGATCAAGATTAAAGCAGAGCATGAAATACATAGATTGCTGATATTTTTAGAATTCAAAGAAAAACAAGAACAACCAACCTAATTATGTTCCATGAACCTTTGCTGCATACCGGGCTTGCATTATATTGCTTAAAAACGTCCTTATATGGACCTGGTTATTTGAGTACAAAAACGATTATATATATGTGTTGTCGCTAACTTCAAATGCCATGCAAATACTTATACAAGCTACAGTAAGACAATTTCAAACACAAAACAGGACCATATTTATAAGCTTATTCGTTCTAATTTATATATAATTACCCACAGACAGATATTATAACAATTAGCTGCTATTCTTCCTCATTTTTAAACAAAAAACTTAAAAATGCAGTTTCTAAACAACAATATATAATGTGTAAATTAGCTATGTGATTAAGGTAGTATGATAACTAGCTGTCGGTAACGTTGTATAGATGCGTATAAAGTGTAATATATAAGTAAATACACAAGAGGAGCAATGCCAGATTGGTCGGAAACAAAATTGTAATAAACCAGATGAACTCAGGTTGACACATAGTCATAGACACAGCCTCTTCAATATCGCGCTATATTGCTGTTAGGTAATTAATTGGTGACCGACCTGTATTTTATTAAAAAAGGAATTCCTTCGCGATTATTCTTATTAATTCCGCATGGCTCCGTTTGCCTTGTTCATAGGGAGCTACAACTGCACGTGTCCGATAAGAAATCCGGCCCATGTCAACTTTAGGGGCCGAACTATACTGTATGCCATGCCGTTCTCGATGTACTAAGCCTAAGCCTTAGTGTTAGCCTTAGCTAAGGTTCCTATATGAGCCATGTACTAGGCTTAAGCATAATTCGGGGAGCTGCCGCACCCAAAACCCCCGCTTTAAGCTGTTTTTCTAACGTTATAACGTCCGGCAACTAAAGTTGACATGGGCCTGAAATCTAACGCTGACGCTACAAAATTTACAATGCCTTAGATCGGACGATCGACAATATTGTTTATAGGTACCTACAGCAATGTGCCAAGAAAGTACACTGAAACAAATTACATTTCGCTATTCTAAAACAATAAAAAATCCGTACCAACTAAGAACTTACGACAAAAAGGCAATATAATTTTTCCATGAGATAATAATTAACATTTTTCAAAGTTAAAACAATAAAGGTTAGTCGGCTTTCCTAAATAACCAGCAACCAAACTCTACAGTAATAACGTTTACAAAAAAAGTTTCTAAGCATCAGAAGAAAGACCGCTTGATATATAAAAAATAACTACACTATCCGAAAGATATCTAAAACTACATATAATGCACCCGCTACTCATGATTAAAAATACAGTTGAGCCTTAAATTTCCCTGATCACCATTTGGGTTTGTCCCGGTTCTCCAGTAAACATTTATTATTAGAAAACATATAACAAGCTGTGACAAATCAACTATTATGATGTTTGGGAAATTTGTAAAAATAATATTACCAAAACCACAAAAAATCAATACGTATACTCTTTAATTATAATCTAAACTATTATTATTTTTACAAAATAGGCTTAATTAACAAAGTCGTAACCATAATGGTTATCTTTTACGAAGAAACAGTAGCAATAAAAAACGCTAAAGCAACTGAAAGAAAAAATAGCTCCACTCTGATAAGTGCAATTGCCACAATCATGAATCGCATCAACTGCATCTATATTCATTGTTTATAATCGCAAGGAATATATATACGAAGAATATTATACACTTAAATATATCACAAAACATATACATACATATATATTATAAATACATATATACATAATTATATAAATTTGTATTTTGAATTATAGATATGCACTATTGATATACTTGTATGTAAGCAAATGTTCATTATTGACATTTATGTGTTTATGAAATGAATGTAAGGCACAAACAAAGCTTAGCTCTGATGCAATTAGCACTAATGAGAAACACAGCAAAGTAATCTACAGTAAGACAATAATGTAAGCTGCTACAGGGACATCAATCAGACATTGGATTAGTCTCAAAAATGTGTATTGGTTTGCATTTTGAACCCCGATTGAAGGCTCAATAACATGTATTGGCTTATGTTTTATAAAACCGCGTTTTAGACTCAAAAATGTGTATTGGTTTGCATTTTGAACCCCGATTGAAGGCTCAATAACATATATTAGTTTATGTTATCTAAAACTCCGTTTTAGTCTCAAAAATATGTATTGGTTTGCATTTTTAACGCTGATTGAAAGCTCAATAAGATGTACTGGCTTATGTTTTATAAAACCTCATTTTAGTCTCAAAAATGTGTATTTGTATGCATTTTGAACCCTATTTAGGGATCAATAACGTGTATTTGTTTATGTTTTATAAAACCCAGTTTTAGTCTCAAAAATGCGTGTTTGTTTGTATTTTCAACTCCATTTGGGGCTCAATAACATGGATTGGTTTATGTCTTATAAAACCCCGTTTCAGTCTCAAAAATATGTATTGGTTTGCATTTTAAACCCATTTTAGGCTCAGCAATATAATGTATTGGTTTATGTTTTATAAAACCCAGTTTTAGTCTCAAAAATATGTATTTGTTTGCATTTTCAACTCCATTTGAGGCTCAATAACATGGATTGGTTTATGTCTAATAAAACCCCGTTTCAGTCTCAAAAATATGTATTGGTTTGCATTTTAAACCTATTTTAGGCTCAGCAATATAATGTATTGGTTTATGTTTTATAAAACCCAGTTTTAGTCTCAAAAATATTTAATGGTTTGCATTTTAAACCCGTATTAGGCTCAGCCATATAATGTATTGGATTATGTTTTATAAAACCCAGTTTTAGTCTCAAAAATATGTATTTGTTTGCATTTTCAACTCCATTTGAGGCTCAATAACATGGATTGGTTTATGTCTTATAAAACCCCGTTTCAGTCTCAAAAATATGTATTGGTTTGCATTTTAAACCTATTTTAGGCTCAGCAATATAATGTATTGGTTTATGTTTTATAAAACCCAGTTTTAGTCTCAAAAATATTTAATGGTTTGCATTTTAAACCCATTTTAGGCTCAGCAATATAATGTATTGGTTTATGTTTTATAAAACCACGTTTTAGTCTCACAAATGTGTATATATTGGTTTGTATTTTAAATCCGTTTAAGACTCAATAACACGTATTGGTTTATATTTAAAAAACTGTTTTAGTTTCAAAAATGTGTATTGGTTTGCATTTTAAACCAGTTTTAGGCTCAGTAACATAACGTATTGGTTTATGTTTTATAAAATCCTGTTTTAGTCTCAGAAATGTGCATTGGTTTGCATTTTTAAGCCCCGCTTTAGAGCTAATAATATGTACTGGTTTATATTTTATAAAACTCCGTTTTAGTCTTAAAACTGTGTAGTTTTGGTTTGTATTTTTAAACCATGGAATCGGAAGGATCGGACGCAATGTGAACTCTGCCTAAATATTTGATGCGACGGGTTAACAAATACTGGTTAAAAACCAATACTGATTAGATGAACTGTATCAAAATGAATGAAATGACACTTTTGACTGATAGTTTCTGTTGCAATACATTCGACCTATTGGCAAACGTTATCAAAACCAATTGAAAGTGTTCAGAAGCAGAAAATGAAGGGCCCTCGCGTTTAGCGACCGGAAATTATAACGTTTAAAAAAACCGCATACAATGGGGGTTCGGGGGCGAAAGCGTCCCGACTTAGGTTTAGGCTTAGTACATGACTCATATAGGGATCTTAGCTTAGGCTGACTAAGCCTTACGTTTAGTATATAGAGAAACGCATAGCATGCATTTCACTTCCGACCCTAAAAGTTACATTAGCCAACTAAAGCATATTCCAAACCTCACCTGGGACTTTAGCGTACTGAAATAAAATACAGACAACGTTTGTATCAAAGCCACAGGTTTATTTAAAACAAATGTAACCCGTCTTGCAATGTCGTAGCAAAAACATGTTTAAGGCAAATGTGCGAAGCTAAAGGAATAAGCCAGTACATTCGTTTCCAAATCATATGTTATACCGGAACGCGGAAGTCACGTAGCGAGGACGGTCCCAGATAGGGTGACAGGCAAGGAAGCGCCGTCCTGCGACTATATTCCCTGGAAAAACAATTGAAAAATATAAATAACATAAACTTCGTAGTAACGTTTCATTTTATCCAACAACTATAACTGGAAGAATTGAATTTATTTCCGCGGCTTATCAGTTGTTTTAGTACAAACATTTTCTCTGATTTTTTGACTTTTGTAAAAGCTTTGTAAATTTCATGTATATAACATATATCGTTTTATAAATATATAAAAATTGGAACCGCCTGAAAATAGCTGCCCGCTATAACCTGAATTTGGGTTGCTCATCCTAAAAATAGAAGTCACGCTACGTGTCTGTTGTGCGGCTAATATATAGCTGTTTTCATTACATAGCTAGGATTCCAGTATCTTTTAATTAAGTTTTATTTTTGCATTTTTTGTTTTTGCAAATAATGCGGCGTTCACGTTATAATGTCCCCGCTGTTTGGAACTTTTTACTCCCTGTAGTCGCGACCCTACCGTATAGACAGTCAGGGTGACACCCATACTGTAAATCAAATGCCGAGAGTGTACGACACACCCTTGGCTACTGAATTTTTTCTGGACAGTGTCGCACACACCCTTAGCTACCAATTTGGCGCGAATTAACTATAACGGACACCGTCTGTAGCTAATGCGGTTTATTAGTCAACTGTCCTGTGGAGTTTTCCTAAATTCTCGATATTTGTATCTAGCCCATATGAACATTGCTCAAATAATACCGAACACTGTCAATAAAACTGCCAGAAGACACGGTGTGCCTGACACTGTCGGCAAGTGGTAATACGCGTAACTAGCTACCGTTGAAAAAATTTATTAAAAACATGGGGGTGTCTGAGACACCCTGTTGTCAACAGTGTGTCTGACACTGTGTGGGGTACATAGGTTCCAAACGTTGGGGACATTATAACGTGAACGCCGCATAAGGCAAATTAAAATTCAATTTCTATGATAGTTAGGATGTCGCCGACCGTGGCACCCCTGTAGTATATACAGTTGTTGCATAATTTGGCATCACTCGCAAAACAATAGACACTTCTACTTCATACATGCTCAAAGTCCGAGGTTCGATGGGGTAGCTGGAGGCTCTGGCGTTAGACCATTCGGAGAGGGGTCAGCTGTTCGGTGAAGCGAGACTGGACTTCTCAGAGGTACCCCCCTATGACCACGTATGTGGAACTTTCTATAAATTTTCTTACAGCCCCAAATTATATCAAAACAATTTCGGCCCTAAGAGACTACCTGTGTAATGCATGAAGCAACATCAACAATTCCTGATTAAGCATTGCCTACAAAACGTGTTGCTTCCTATTCGAAATTTTTGATTTAAGCCAAATTAAAAAGTAACCATAATTCCACGATAACATAATATCTGAAGTTATTTTGAATGAGAAACAGTGTCAAAAGCTTTGCAAAGGTCAAAATATACCGTATCATTATTATAGCATCCATTATGATTTGCTCTAGAACACTCACTCCCGAAGTATATAAGTATAGAAGTATATAATTGAGAGACCAAAACGTTGGTTATAGTTTAATCAAAGAAAATTAGCAAAAATTTGTTAAGTAATATTCGGAACATTTACGCAATCTAATGCGCATTTCACAAATTATATTGCAACATCTATAATTTCGAGGCAGCGGTGCGGCGTGTGCGGTAAATTTTTCCACGGAATGCGTTTAAGTGTCATAAACTATTCAGGTCTTAGCATATATTTTTCTAGAATGGAGAGTAGTTATTGGACATGCAAGTTTCATTTAAAATCTGACCAAAATTTGCTGCTATCGCCCGTAACTTGCAATGGCGCACCCGGGTGAGGTCAGAGTTTTCGGGTTCTTGATGTTACATTTTTTATTTTCTAGTATGAAAAACGTAAAATATTTTTACCGACCCCGTTAGCACAAAATAATTCACCGGGCCTTTTTTAGGAAAATTTTGGGCGAGTCCTTTGTAAACTTGGCTTTCAGCTGAACGATTTGCCTGAAATTTTAGATATGTTTGAAGATATGACTCAAACTGCAGCTTCTACAAATAAATAAGCATGCATAAAATAGACTTAAAAGCCGAATCCTTCTAAATTTTTGTGTTACTACCTATTATCTGTTAGTTGTCATATATATGCACGAAGTCCGAAGCGCCAGAGAGATGATAGCAGGTGCTTCGTACGGGCGGGAGACCTACGGTCTCTCCAGGGTAGTAGGGAATAGACGGTTGGCGGGGTTGCGTCGTCAGAGATGCATAAATTTTCGAAATTTTTGGGATTGAAAATTTTTCCAAAATTTTGTCTATTTTCCCCCCATTTTGCCATTTTTTCTTCTGATATTTCCCTATTTCCCTCAATTTTTGCCAAATTTCGGCCAATTTTTGTCTATTTTGCAAATAACTCCGCGGAGAAGAGAAGGATGCGGAGGCGCTGTTGTGGAGCCTCAGTTGGGATCAGGCCGGCTACCTCCCAGGGGAATCCGAGTTTCACGGGAGGATAAACCTCCTTCTGTACTTGTATATATGGTTAGTTGCTGATCAAGCTTCGCTCAAATATTCGCACTACAACTGTTTTATTGAATGTGAGACATTCTGGTTCAACTTTTCTTTGAGAATAAGAGAAAAAATCTCTTTACCTTCCAAAATCAAGGTAAACTTTAGAAACCGTACCAGGAATTTGCCTTTCAAATAGAAACAGCTTTTCTTCTAAGAGAAAAGTGTCACAGCACTACTTATGCTTGGAAAGCGGTTTCGAGACACGTCATTGCCGTCGATTGTTTTTGCCAAATATTGGGAAAAACATCAAAGCAATATTTAATTTGAAATCAATAGACAACGCGTGGCTTAGCTGATATAATATTTATATTACTCATATTATTTTAGGCACGAATCTCCCTGGCACCCGCGAATCCTAAGACCAGATGGAAAGACACGTTTCCATATTCCGACTATAGTTCTTATTAATAGTATGTTGCAACGAACACAGAAAGGGGCAACAGGTTTCTCTGTGTTTGAACGAAATATTTCGGCGTTTGATTTACATAAAATTCTTTATATCTCATATTTACGTGACTAATAATAATTGATTATGCATTTATAATGATGCATTTGCAATTATGTTTGACCGTGATATTCATATACTTAACTATGATGTGACATTCCGACGTAATTGTGTGCTAAGTCGCTAACTGGGAACTTTAAGTGTCAAATATAGGTACATCACTACAAAAGCAGACAAATAAACATGGTCATGTTTCAAGTCAGCAATCATATATATACTGAATCGAAGCACACAAAACATATTTTTGAACAATCCTAAGCTTGATCACAACTTTCGATGGCATCAGTTTGGTGGTATACCAAACTCTATCGTCTTAAATGTGGTTGAACAAATTCGAGACGTTTGCGACCTCGACTTTCGCACGGCATGAGGACTCCAGCGGTAAGTTTTATGAATACCTTCTAAATTTTCGCAGTTGATCTTAGACTGTCCAAGCCAGCATATAATACACAGTCTGCAAAGGGTGAAAACGCTGTCACAGTCTGTGAAAAATGTTATGTGCGAGATTTTTTATTTTCTGAATTGATTTGCATTAGGCGTATAGTTAAACGAGTATATGTACGTCACCTGCCTTAAGCAAACTTGGGGCGCCACATTTCCACTTTCCTAGCCATTGACTTAACTTATTTTAGAGTTAGATGCCCTTTGAGGGTGTAGATGTTATCCAACCTCTGAAGACCCCCTTCACGAGGCAATGGCTACTCCGCCTGACGGCGACGCTCCCCATCCCTTCTCCGATATGCAGGTTTACCCCACCCCCTGAGGCAGATCACCTTCCACTGGGCCCCGGCTATCCCCCTTCCCGGACTCTGGACATCGTTGTATATATGTATGATTTTAGAACTATTATTTGAGTCCCCAGGGTTACTCACAATTCGCTAAAGCAATAATACACGGCTGTTAGCGTACGGTATGCTCTAGACTTAGGCAACGCAACTGTTCAGACGTTGTGGTTTGTTATCGAACACGTGACAAATACCTTTTAGGTACGGAAGTGAAATGCATGTTATGCCGTTTTCGATATACAAAGCCAAAGCCTTAGCCCAAGCTTTGCATCTTTCTATAACACAGAATAACCCTTGATTAACACATTGCGATCTAAATCTGTATTTCTCATACCAATAAAGAATATATTTATGTCGAATATACAGCCGAACCTAGAAAGCCAGATTTACAAGTCACGTTTGCTAGGCGTTGAGCTATATTCCGAAACCGCTGCTCGGATACCTGCGATAGATACATCTAAAATATTTTACGGAGTAAAAACGGAAGAATGAAATATAGTCATTGATTGCGTTCGTTATAAATATATATGTAGAACCTAACGCCACGGGTTTCAATCCCATGTAGAACAGTCTATTGTAATACGTTTGGCTAAAAGTGAACATCGTTGTTAAATTAAAAGCATAAACCATGTTTAATAGCTGCATGGTTTGCTTAGCCAGCCACCGATAAAATGAATAATAAGTGGTGGCGTAGTCTAGCCGCAATGAATTCCGTGTCGGTTTTGTGTTGTTAATGTGAGATTTTAAACCATACCTATTCAAATTTTACAAAACTTTTCCGATTTTCGATTATCGCGAAAATCCACGCACAGCAATTTTTAATCCATAAACAAAATCCACTCATCGAAAAAAATTGATGGTGGTGTTTTTGGTTAGAATACTAAAATAAAATGATATGGTCCGTGCAACTGTAAACAACGAGCCATAGTAGTACAAGCACTTAGCATGTCGTTTATAATACATCGGCATACTCATGAATATAAATTAAACACAGTTTTTTAATTTAAAATGTGTTATTAAATTCGGTTTAAAAACGAATAATATTTGAGCGTGTCCGTCGCTTTACTAAAGTCAGACTCATTCGAGAGATATTATTATAATCGTGCTTTTTACGGCGAACTCTTCAAAGGAAAGCCGATGTTGAACCAGTGGTTAGGGAGTCGAAATCTTAAATTGAAGTTCATATAAAAATCGTGAGAGAATGAAAAAACCTGATACCATTCAATTGATATTAGCAATATTTAAATGTTGGTTGAATCCGCTGAAAAGTGTAGCATTCTTCAGCTTTTCTATATAATCAACCGCGGTTGACCGCGGTCATTTTTGACCTTGCTTCTCCAGGTTTATGAACTACATAGTGGGTCATAAACGTAACTATCCGTGACTATCCGTCATTGTGCTTCACCATTTAATTTATACTCCACCAGGAGCTCATAAAGCTATTCAGAAATGACGGGGCCACTCAAAAGTGACGGTGCGCTATCAGAACATAATGGGATCACGACGTCCTTTCTTTTGTGGAAACAAAGAAGTGGTTTCGCGGCGCCATCTTACTTCGGCTCTGTACTGCTCTCATTGTGATAAGACCATTCAACCCGACCCCCAAATTACTGGATCACTAAGTAGCACCCAACCTTTTTCATAGATCAGTAAAGTTACACCCCAGTCATGTTTTAGACCACTAGATTTATACTCCTCCAATGTTTTACAGATCTAAAGGCAGAATCTGAACCAACTGCCACCCAGCCCGGGTTTTTGGACCAATAAATTCGGCGAAAACAATTTTCGAACATGTTCGTGGGGGGTAAATTCTTTATCCAAAAACATCGGTGTGGTGCCATTGGTAGTTCAAGAACATGTGCAATAGCTAATTTGGATGAACAAGGACTGAGGGGTCTGAATTTGATAGTCCAACAATAGCATACATTCTACATTCGCAGTGTCCAAAGATTCACAGGGAGATATCTGGTGCTTCGACGGAGGAGCCTTCGGCCTCCCCAGGAGAGATCAGCCGTTCCGTCTGGAGAGGTCATTAGGTGGGGGATAAATTATCAGAATTTTTGAGGATTAAAATTTTTCTGAATTTATGCCAATTTTTCTACGATTTTTGCACATTTATCTCCAGTTTTTGCTTATAGTTGCAAAATTTTCCGCGTGACACGGGAGCGGGGGGGGAGGGCTTTGCTGAGCAAGAGATTATATTACCTCTCAGGTGCGATCAGCGACGCCCCAAAGAGGGCAAATATCCCTACGAGCACGTACAATGTCCAAGAGCATTGGTAGGGTAAAAATTTGGTAGTCCAAGAACATGTGTGTGGTCTAACCTGGCGATCCAAAAGATGAGTAGTGTAGTCTTGTTTAGGAATCAGTATATTGGTCATTAACCTGATAATCTCGGGATAAGGCCGAATACAAACGCGGTCCCTGGTTTCTTACACAGAAAACTTAAGAGTGTCACACTCTTCAGCAGAGTCGACCATGATCGCCTTTTAGTATTGACAGTCCATATTTTTAAGGATGGTCATTCTATTACTGTCATAATTATGTCAACCGACCCAGCGTCAAAGCTCTCCCAAAAAGGGGTTTGAACAACGCCCACAAAATTCACACTTGATGCATAACGACACCCCGAATGGTTGTAAGCATTGGCGGATCTAGGATTTCACGGTGGGGGAACCTCCCCGATGCGTCGCCTCCCGCAGATACCGCATGCACCTCCCTGCTCGAGGCGACGCACAACCTTCCTCAAGGCACCGCCACGCTTAAGTGGGCTAAAAGCGTGCGTAAATTTTTAGCGCTATCAGAAAAATTATAGTGCGAAGTGAGTGACCGTTATGAAGCAACATCTTTTAGGAAAGATTTTTGTTACTCCTATGGCCCATCGAGAGCAACTACGCATCTCTGTCGACGTTGCTTTGGCACCTATGCATTTTCCACGGAGGGGTCTTACCGATTGAACCCAACTGGATCTGCGGTTCTTGTTTCCAATTACGATCATGCATTAGGGTGCAGGCAAGTGCCATACGCCTTGCTTATGCACTCCTGTACTAGTAATTTAATAATTTCTTGCCATGTGTTTTATGACTTATACCGCGTTGTAAAATATAACTTTTCGCTGAGATATCTACTTTACATTTTTCAATTCTTTTACCGTCATTCTCCAATACAATAAAATAAAGCGTTACAGTAATTATAAATAAATCCAGGTTTTCGACTTAACACGTCCGCGATTTGCAATTTGTATGTGCTGGATAATTGGTATATATATTTTCACTAAGAAAAATCATAACTCTCCGACAGACGATTCATTAAAGCACTCGTATAACCTGTTTTTGCTTGGTACATCAGATTAGCTACCTAACTGACAACTACAACAGATTCGGATACATCATAAGTGGAACTCTAACTGTTTTCTAAGCTTGTTTTATCATACATATTCATGGATTTCTGCTCAATGCTTGCTTTGTGGAACGAACAAAGACAATGGAAATGGTTGACATTTTTATTACAGCAACATCGAAAGGCTATTAGTATGAAGACAAATGAAGCATTGAAAAAATATTTGAACCAAAGCAATGAAGTCTTTCATAAAGTGTCCAAGATAATAACGAAATAAATTTAAAATAAATGTATTAAACAGCCGACGGCTTGATGATGCCAAGACAACTGTATTACCGTTTACACCAATTACTACATACTGCTGTAAAGAGAGTATTGGATCCACGAAAACTAGTAATGATACTTCCAAAAATTGCCAACCAGTTTAGAAACAAAAACGTAAAACATACTGAGAGGCGACGCTGTGCACTCATGCGGTATTAGACTTTCTGGTTTGTACGCCATAGTTGTTCTTTGTCAAAGTCTCGGATTGCATAGTGCAAAAAGTTGCTTTCATAATTCTGTCATGGGTAATCGCTGGTTGCATATCGGAGATATCTAATGTACGAAACCAATTTGCCTTCGCGGACATCATTTTCTATTTAGCAGGTTTCTACGAGTTTATCAACCAACATGCTAAATCTAATGTTGTGTACATGTTATGTAATGTATGTAATGTTATGTAAATTTGTACGATGTATAAATGTGACTATATAAAGTAAATAGCTATTCTAATATATAAATTGTGACCACAAACAACGCCTACGTGTGTCAGCTCTTAAAATACTTATGGTGTTCAATGGAAATTCGTTAATTTTTGTGCGATCATGAGCTTTAAGTTTTGAACTGGCTTGACAAAGAACAACCAAGGTGTAAAATTCAGAGTTCCCTCAATCACATAAAACCAAAGTAATAACATATTAATATTAACGCAAATCAAAAAAAATTATTCACGCAGTCAATATAGCATAGAAGACTATCGTTTAACACTCTGGTAAAGCCCAATGTTCGTTCCATTTACGCCTTTAATTTCCAGCTAACAGCTACTACAATGAACCGTAGTTACTGCATCGTTTTTAACAAATATTTTTGTGTTATTTCTCGATACTGCGTTACCTTGTTTTAGTTATTATCGCTGAATTTATAGCGTATTCAACAACATTTGACTAATTTAAAACAATCCATTCAAGCCTGGGTACATTAAAAATAGTTTTATAGAAGAGTATGACACTCGGTCATACCAAGAGTGCATTAGAGAATAGTATGACACTTTCCTGCAATCTAACGTTAGCCCGTGTTTGTTGACGCGGGCGCCTGGCCCCCCACCCCTCACCCAGTTTTGAGAATGGGTTTATAAGCAGCTACTGATTCAACTGACCCCCAGTACAGACCCCCCAGTTTTAGGTGGGGTCGTTATGCACAGACCCCATAGTTTTAGGGGAGAGCTGGGACCCCGAGTTTTATGAGGTAGCTCGGACTCCCACTATTGGGGGTCAGTTGAACCGGTAGCTGCTTATAAACCGACTCCCTAAACTGGGGATCCGAGCTACCCCTAAAACTGGGGGGCGGTGGGGGGTGGCCAGGTGCTCGCACCATCAAACACGGGCTAATATTAGAGTTCAGTGAAGTGTCATAGTCTTTTCTAATGCACTCTTAGTCATACTAACGTTCTTTTTCTTACCCGATGATGTAGATAGTCTTTTTTTCGTCCCTCCCTCAATAATTGCACGAGGTACCTCTCCAATGTTCTATACGGTATTTGCGGTCCCCTTCCTCCAGGGTTTCTTGCGAGCTTGCAAACCACTGAGGACCCTAAGGATAGCCGTATGGGTAGCCGATACGCCCCCCGAAGAGCCTCGCGCGGTGGAATCATGTCACCCTAGAGAACTCTGGCCGCCTGCAATCTTTGGGGAGGGGGATAAGCTGTCAAACAGCAACATCATCAGTTACGCGAATGTATATAAGTAGCACACGCTGTCATACTTTTCTTCTAAATTTCTATAATGGCTTGATTCAAATGTGCACATATTTCAAGTGAACTTGATGGTATGCTCTATCAACTATATGTAGCCATTTTAATTTAGTAGTAGGATAAGCGCAAGCTTTCGATAGCCTCAGTCGGAGATTCCAAAATTAAAGCAAAAATTTTCCTTCGAAATTGTTATTGTGTCAAAATTTCTACATCAAACCAATGCTATAAATCAAGTACGATATAATATACAAAATGATCTTTAAGCGGTAAAAAATAATATTTTTTGTTCCACAAAACTAATGGCATTAATGGTACGATAACATCAAATTTTAATTTTTGATTCTCGAAGCCGTTTCAATTTATGGCTTTATCGGATATCACTGATATCACTTCCACTTTTAATATCTCTCCAATTGCTCCAATTAGCATTTTAATCGAGTTATGTAAACGTAACTTTCGGGGGTGGAAGTACAATTATGCTAACCTGTTTTCGATATACTAAAGTCTAAGACTAAAACCGAAACTGTACCATGACTTATAAGGCTCGAATAATAGGCGTACATAGCAGAGCTATAATGATGGATTTCCTAACGGTCGGACCCCTAAGCCATCTTTACCTCTCCCCTGAGGTCCTGTCCCGAAAATCCTTTCACGTAACGAAAGCGTGCGCAAATTTTAGCAATTACCAGCAAAAATACAAAATTATATGAAAAATTACTGAAGATAAGATATAGGAAAACTTGAAGGCAAAGAAGAAATTTACACCATGCGGCACCCCACCCCACCCCGCCCGCCGTGGCCACCCCTGCCTCTTTTAATCAACAGATCACGGGCACGTATGGCTTTGACTAAGCCTAAGCCTAAGTCGCGAGCTACCGCCACAGGCCCCCGAATATTCGGGTCTTTTCTTTTAGCCCCCCCAGCCCGAATTTGGTCAATTTTGAAGATACAGAGCTGATTTTGGTATCAATCGATTCAGCTCCATGAGGCGATTGGGAAAATGCTCATTTTACCCACATCCCTGGAAAAAATTTTTCCGATTTTTTGAGGTCCCAGTGGTCCTCTCTTGGGAACCCAAAAAATTTTTTCTTCGGAATATGGTCACGTTGGGTACCGTTCGACTCCGTTGAATTAGAGAAATCTACTGGTGTGTACTTTATTAAAATGTACGCCACCGTTAGAAAGTTATGAGGGCCCAAGTAACCCTGAAGGGCGGAAATAAAATGCAGGCCATGCCGTCCTCGATATACAAAGCCTAAGCCTTAGTCTTAGCCTAAGGTAAGGTCCCTATATGAGCCATGTACTAAGCCTAAGGCTAAGTCGGGGGGCTCCCGCCCCCCGAACCCCCGCTCTAAGCTGTTCCTTTTTCTAACGTTATAACGCAGCCCCTCAGGTTAACAAATAGAACCGTCGTATCAAAATTTTATTATCAACTCTTGGATGTTCTTTAACTTGTAGTTGTACATCACATATCGCTATCCACTTTTAACATCACACGAACTGTTCCAATGCGCATTTCAATAGAATAAAAACATCGATGCTATATTTTGATCGTCTATTCTTGGACATGTATCAATTTGTAGTTGATCGCATACCGTTGTCTCGTTTTGACATCACATCAATAAGTGTTTTTACGTTTTCTACTCCGCAATGTAGTACTAAATACGGGATGCCATTAAGTGAAATTCTGAAGAATACGAAAAATTTGTACTAAGTCCATAGCCTTACAAAAAAGGATAAGACATTAAACTGTTTTGTGGTAGAGATACCGTCCACTAGTCCTACCTTTTTGCTGTGATCAAGCTGAATGGGCGATGTGGACAGCCCACATTTATAGATTTACGTTTCTGAATCATACATTGCTACTATGTGTTCTCGTTTTTACTAAATACACAGCTAGTTGTCACGATCTGATTTATTCTGGCTTTTTGTTTGTTTTTAAGGTAAATATCATTAATCTGGACCTAACGTTTCTTGTAATTAAGAATACGCCAACAAAGGCGCTTCTGTATTGTATTCAGGTATTTCTAACTATCTGTGGGCCTCTAGGGAACTAAATTTAAAAAAAATAATTTTGTAATTAAGTGCACAGTTTTATAGAAAAAAAGACAACCTATTATGCTGGTGTAAAGATATATAGTCTCCAAGTGTTGTCTTTTACTACGTTTAGCTATGTCCAAACGATACCCAAGCTCCAAAAAGATTTGAACCAATTGTTTCTTGTACCGATAAATATATGGCTTCTTATATTACATTGTGAGGTCATTCAGTTTAGTTGTTGCCTTTTCATGGGTTTTGAAATAATATTATAAAATTAATGTCCAATTTAGATTTTAGTTGGAATTTCAATTTTACTAGTCTTCCTGGTGGTGCCTTACAGTTGATTCCAAATATAATTTTCAAAGGACTCACATTAAAGTTTATGCGGCACCGATACATGCAAGAAATTCTGTTCGCTTAAATTGGCCTGTATTTACACAGACCACTCAGTGGTCACAAATTTGTCAAGTAGCACGTTGACTAAAATAACGCTGACGGACCAAAATCAGTTGTACACTGAAACCATTTTGAAGAATATAAGCCTTATATACCTTTTGCCTAAACATCTCTCGCGTGTACGTGTTATATGCATACCTAGTAATTAAGATAAAAGCTATCATTTCCTTACTAATTGTGTTTCTTCACGATCGTTGGTAATAAATCTAGAAACTATATTGTGAGAATTGTACTAATTTTACAGATTCATCCTTTTGTATGTAGCAAAATAGTGAAAATTACTGGTAATTCTCAACGCATTCATCAGGTTAACGATCAAAGGATATTCATATTGCATATGAAGGCGTTAAACCCACCAGTTTCGGAATGATTGACCAATAGGTGTCCGCCCATAGACGCCATATCTTTCTTGTTTAAGGCCACAACATGTAGTTTCCGTCACTACAACCATTCAAAAATACGCCCTACGTATTCTTCAACAAATTTTAGGACTAACGTGATAGTTAGGGATTGGATTTCGGATTAAAGTCACTACAACATTAAAGATTCACATGCCGCGTCAGCCTAACAATGTTCTGCTCGTATTAACATAAACTCTGATTATCCCTTCAGATAGGACACAAAGAAGCAACACATGTATTTTGAGAATTCTAATTATATCCAGGACCATCGTTTTTACGTCATGGAGTAATAAATCGGAAATGTTCCAATAATTAACGAGACAATATGTTAAACGTTTGACATATTTGAAAAATATTTTGATAAATAATATATATTATATAAGTAATAGTTGTAGCACAGCTATCGTGCGTTAAGTGATTTGTACGCACGGTTGTGACGAGTTCAGACGAGTGCGTCAGCACGAGTTTGAACAAGTTAAACAACACAACTGTGCGTACAAATCACATGACGCACGCCTGGCTGTGCTACAACTGACTTGTAATACAGCTAATTTAGCTAACCGTGCGTTAAGTCAATCTGATGCACGGCCTTAACTATATAAGCTGTGTTACAAATATATATTATATTATATTATACATAAAATTAACAACTTTTGGTCATAATTTTATATGGTAACCAAAACATTCCGGTCTTTGACGCACTTGTGAACAATTGTACCTATGCCATAAACACAAATTGTGTAAAAAATCTTTTCATAAAATAAAAAGTACATATTTGAACATATAAGTCAAACTCGATACATGTAATTTATGTTAAGTTCATCCAACTATACAAACAAATAGTATAATTACAGAGTACAAATAATATAACATAATAAATACACAATATGTGTTTGTATATATATGAATATAGCTGTAGGTGCCCATAGGCTGGATGGGTCGCCCTCTTCAGATCATATTTACCCCTAGAGGCACCGCGCTGCACCAAATCTCCGCCCGTCCTAACACAAAACCCAGCCTTAACTCTAAATTATGCACAGTAGTAGGCTAAACTACATAAATTATAACCGAACATTAGAAAAATGAGGCAAAATATAGGAAAAATTTGGGAAGCCGATTTAAAGGATTTGGGTACACCTTGTCTCACGCAGCTTTGCCTTGCACCCAGCCCTTCCACCTCCTTCCACCCATTCTTCCTACTATTCTAAGCCGACGGACTTTGGACATTTATTACATATGGTTGTTTGTTTAAAAAAAATTGCCTGTATCACCTGTCCCTGATATGCAGCGTCAAAAATAGCTCATGTGCCACATTATATATATGCCCGTGGGGTTATACTTGCACACTATGTTCATATATTTTTCAGATATATTCTCATATAAACATACAAACTTTTAAAGATGTACACTTTACGAACGTTCATTTATTTACTTAAAATAGCATTATTATTAAAAATCGACAAACAGCAAGTACCAGAGAACGGTTTTGAGTCTTGGGAGCAAGATAACATAAAACACATCTGAAGGCAAGCTACGATAAAACACATTTCCAAAAAGCAAAGCAAAGGGGAAAGCAAAGATGAAAAGGCCTGGGTGCGCAAAAGGTCATAAAACACATCTGGGCATAGTTGCCCTTAGAGATATGGAGTTACCCTAAGGGTTGGCCCCTTTGTGCGACCGTATTAACTCCCTTCACACTGCCACGTGCCAAAGGCGCCTGGAAAATTTTGGCTAAATTGACAAAAATTGAGGAAAAATTTGGGTAACATTGCCAAACCGGAACGACAAGACGAAGGACGTGTCGCTCGAGCTTGATTTCTGAGGGATACTTGCCCCACCGTTCCCTGTTCCCGGGTGTCTGGCTAAAAGCTCTTCGAGATATATACGATCTTAAATTTATCTATGGTTCAACTAAGTTAGTTTTGAGTACGACAGACTACAATGTTATGAATATCATTCATTTGCAAATATATTTCTATTTGACTGGTTAAATAGTAACAACGTAGAATCACAATTATTATAACTTATTAACATCAGACGTGGACTATAGTTCTTTTCACAAAACAAAACAAAAACAAGGCCACCTTAAAGCATTCGTTTTAAAAAGCATAACCCGATTGTGTAGATTGAGTAAAATAGATTAATTTAAAAGGCGAGTCTGCCTTTAATGTTTTTCCGCGAGACTGAACGAGACAAGAATTGACATCAGTAGACAAAGAATAGACGATATAATTGCAAATTAGTGATAATTGTTGAAGTCAAGTGAAAATTTTAAAAACTACGAGAGATTATTATGTTTAGCTACTAAATTTATAATAATTCAGGGGTGTTAGTACGGCGATGCATTGGGCTGATTTGATTGGCACGCGCTGGTTCGAAAGGTGTCAGACTGTAAACGAGCATGTTTTACTAGATATCTAAACTTTGACACAAAATTGTTCGGTAAATATTTATCCTTATCCGCAGTTTGAAAGATAAGAAGCAAACTATCTGCTTCTTGTTTTTAGAGCATTAACTGATTCTGGATATTATTGATGTAGAAACAGTCGATTAATCAGTCAGACACACATCATGATTTGTTATGTAAAAGCGCAAGGGCAATCATGGACTTACATTCTCACATTTTGAATAGGTTTCATTTCAAATAATTGATGTCTGTCAGACTGTATAAAAAGATTTGAACATTTCATAATGCAGGCTTGAGACACGCTTTTTATACACTAACTGATCTACGGTAACTATTTAGACGTTCGACAAAAGAATATTAAAAATTTTGGTATATCATTATAGGATGGTTGTCGTCTTGTAATAATCTTTATATTTCATAAAATGAAACAGAAGGGCTGTATATAATTTACTATGCGTATCGAGATGGGTAATAAAGACAGCGTAATGCCACGCTTACGAACTATGGTACAAAATATCTAAAGATATAGAACTGCACTGAAACCCTTGGATTAATCAATACCCCTTTAGTTTTATTTGGCCAAGAGCACCCTCCTCGAGAGCAATTAACGGGAAGCTCAGATGAAACAATTCCCAATTATCTTTTGGTCTTTAGTGCTGTAAATTCATGTAGAATGTAACATTTTTTATAAAAATCCACACTTTGCCAGAAAACAAGGATTACACATTGTAATATTTTATAGCAAACAGTCCTCCGTTATGCTTTCAACTAGTGTTGGCTAAAGCTTTTACGGCGAAAGAAAATTCTATTCATTTTCGGAACTATATTTCTTAGGCTGATAATTTATGGCTTTCCCCTTACATAGCTAGGCGTCAGGATCTGTTGTATTATAGTCTCTCGTTTTTTGGTTTTTAGTTAACATTAAGCTTTAAGCCCACTTTTACTGTAGTTAGGAATTCGCCGACCAAGGCACCTCTGGCTGATTATGTAGCATAAGTCACATGAAAAATGACTAATGCATGCGGTACTTATTAAAGACCAATGATCCAATGACAATATCGTTTTCACTGGATTCCAACACCACTAACACTTTGTATTTCTTCTTAAATACTAATTAATCTGCGATGTTTGAAAACTAGTCGATGGACTTTCGAATTTTGCCCAATTTTCCAGCGCTCCGTATTGATTCCGGCAATGATTGCAATGAGTATTATATAATTTGGCAAACATCGAAAAAATCAGCTATAAGTTGCCTGAAAGCCCAGGCGCAAATACAACGTTAATTTATTGCTTCAAAGGTAGGCCCGATACTACAGACAGGACATGGTGGCTCGGCCCAGCTTCCATTCCCCGCTCCAGCTTGGGCACCCCTGACGCAAGAGGAGAAGAACTGTCACATTCCTTTTGACATTCAGATAGCCGAATTTTGGTGTCCCTTGCTATTGGCCACCAGCTTAGTTGCTCTGGTTACGACCCTATTTGTACGTTTATGTTAGTTTGCTTGAAACAACATTCTAACCTAACTTTGTTTCATAACTAAGTGGCATTACACGTTTTATCTGTACAACGGAACCATTAAACTTTACATTGATAATATAAAACATACCGTTTGAATCAGACAAACGCAGCAACACCTGTATGCATATATAATATTTTATGATCCTAGTAACACTGTTCAGGCAGCGATGATACGTCGGATACTCTAATCACAACAACGATGCATATTTTCTCTAGCCTCAGTCGCAATGTCTCTCTGCTCTAGAACAATACTCAATGAAGTCAGTCAGTCAGTCTCCTTGTCTAGTCTAGACATACAATCTCTCTGTTGAATAGTCGGATCTGTTGCAGTTTTAGTCAGCTAAACAGCACAAAAAATCTAGTTTAACTCATGCAAAACTTGGCTTACTTGTTATAATATGTATAGTTGTAATGGACGAATGTAATATAAGGAGGTATATACATTAGGTTATGCATTATTAGAACGGCGTAGCCAAGGGGTGTACCGGAGGGCCGTGTTCCCCCGTGGAAGGGCATATTTCCCTATCCGAAGGTTTGCAGGAAAGCGACGTCCATGCTTACGTGTGCCAGGTGAAGTTAGTTGTGCCCCACATAGCAAATAGATTAACATTACTATATTGATAGTTATTATCCTATATAACATGTTTGCAAATATTGTAGGCTGTTCATAAATATATGTATATTTTGGATGTCTTACATATTTTGCATGTGTACGTTTTGTGTCCGTACGATACATATACGAAGGGCACGTACATTATATAAGCTTGTTTTAAATGCATGCGTCCTATATGTATACATACTTTATACACATAATTGTTTATAAATTCATGTTATAAATTGATATGTTTGTTATCTGTTCCGTCTATAAAGGCAAATGTGTTCACATCAAGCCAAGCCTGGCATAGCTGTCTGGCACAGATTATTGGCCATTGTTTTTTTAAATTTTTTAATCAAAGTTTAAAAGCGTTACCTAATTCTATCAGCATTTGTGTGTCTCGTTCGTCCTGTTTGTCGACGAAATATTATGGACGGACGAACGCATATCGGAACCAACTATTGTATTTAGTTCTGGTTTCTGGAAAAATTAATAATTGGTTGTCTGCGTCTAAACAGAGACATGCGGTAGCCAACGAGACATATTAAACGCAGATTTGTTTCAACGACAATTTTCACTATATCTAACGTATTTTATCGCTTCTCAACAAAACCTATTACTAAAGTGGCAGTAAATTTACAAAAACGATAGTGTGTATAAATGTGTGGAATGGTATATATTACTTTATATACAACAGTAAATATAAATACAAATTTTTAATTTCCTATGTGCCAAAAAATTGGAGCAATACTACAAATAAAATTACAATATATGTCCTGAATTCAAATTTTCTACGCGATGTTGTAGATGTGACGGAGACATAAGCGAGCAAGTAAGAGCTAAAGTGCAGAACAATGCATATATTATGAATTTAGTAAGCTCTCCGCTTTGCAATCGATAAGGTTCAAATGAGCGACAAGTGATGAAGTATCGCTCAAACTATATACTAAACTAGCAAGACCTTTGAGTGTATTTCTATCGTTTATAGCGTAAGGTTCAAATGAGCGACAATTGATGAAGTATCGCTCAAACTATATACTAAACTAGTAAGACCATAGGGTGTACTTCTATCGTTTGTAGCGTAAGGTTCCAATGAGCGACAATTGATGAAGTATCGCTCAAACTATATACTAAACTAGCAAGACCTTAGAGTGTACTTCTATCGTTTGTAGCGTAAGGTTCAAATGAGCGACAAGTGATGCAGTATATGGGAAACGCCCACCATAGTCAAAACGACCCGCAATAGAGTTAAGTGCAAGACACGTCAATGAAAATGTCACTACGTAAGTGCTGGTTATATGTTCAGCTGCTGTACTGCATGTATCATGACATTCTGAGTTGATTTTAGTTTCTGCAAAATACGCGGGTTTCTAACATATTAGGAAAGTAAGCAAT